>VSMD01078996.1:0-24087 GCA_008750895.1 Mirza zaza | reverse complement strand
CTAGCTCACAGCAACCTCAAACTCCTGGGCTCAAGCAATCCTGCTGCCTCAGCCTCCCAAGTAGCTGGGACTACAGGCATGTGCCACCATGCCCAGCTAATTTTTTCTATATATATTAGTTGGCCAATTAATTTCTTTCTATTTATAGTAGAGATGGGGTCTCGCTCTTGCTCAGGCTGGCCTCGAACTCCTGAGCTCAAACGATCCGCCCACCTCGGCCTCCCAGAGAGCTAGGATTACAGGCTTGAGCCACCGCGCCCGGCCAAGAGATTTTAAATTCTTAAAAAACCCTTAAATTTTCCAAAGGGAAGAAAGATAATAATCTAAGGAAAACCTAGGAAATCTACTCAAGCAAGTTGTTTTAAAAGGTAAGAGTTTGTAAACTTTTCTATATTTTATGTATTTCCTACAAAAAGCACATAAGACTTTATAATTTGGAAAAAGGTAGGAAGATTAGCAGTAAGATTTGAAAGTATACTTACAAAGTCATGTGATTAATGATAGTTCCACAAGAATTACTAAGATTTTCCAGCTACGCTCTGTTTATATATCATCATCATTGCCTTGTATGGTCTAGAATCTAGTAAATGCATCAAGAAAATAGCGCTCCGTATTTATAAAACAGATGTTGAATAACTAACTTACACTTTGGTCTTGTGATCATAGCAAAGTGTCAAGTGTCTTTGTAGGAATCTTACAGTTTAAAACACATCTTGCCATAGAGATCTGTTGTACAACAATATGAATATACTTAGCACTACTGGCCTGTACACTTAAAACTGATTAAGATGGTAAATTTAATGTCATGTGTTTTGTTTTTTTTTGAGACAGAGTCTCACTTTGTTGCCCAGGATAGAGTGAGTGCCACGGAGTCAACCTAGCTCACAGCAACCTCAAACTCCTGGGCTCAAGCAATCCTTCTGCCTCAGCCTCCCCAGTATCTGGGACTATAGGCATGCGCCACCATGCCCGGCTAATTTTATATATATACATACATATATGTTTAATTGGCCAATTAATTTCTATTTATAGTAGAGACGGGGTCTCGCTCTTGCTCAGGCTGGTTTTGAACTCCTAACCTTGAGTAATCCACCCGCCTCGGCCTCCCAGAGTGCTAGGATTATAGGCATGAGCCACCACACCCGGCCGATGTTATGTGTTTTTTACCACAATTTATACATATACAATCCAATTTTTGAAGCTGACATAAACTAAATATTTATTGATAGGTTTCCTAAGTACTATTTTGCTGCAGATAGACTCCTATGTCAAAGTCCAAGTGGTAATGGCTTTAAGATTTGAGTTTTATGGCAGAGAAAAAAATTAAGTATGCTTAAGACACAACAGAGATATCAGTACTCAAAAAAACTGAAACATAATCTCATGCAACATCTCAAGCAATGGTTCTCCAAGCATGGTCCTAGACCAGCAGCAATGGCACCACCTGGGAACCTGTTAAAAATACAGATTCCCAGGCCCCACCCCAGGCCCAGTGAATCAGAGACTCTGCAGGTGTAGCCAGCAATCTGTATTTACTAAGGTCAACAAGCCCATCTGGTGATTCTAATGCATGCTAAAGTGTGCTGGAAGTCACTGCTCCAAAGTCATTTTGCATAGCCTGGGATTTGGGAAAAACTGGAGTGGTAGCTAGTTAAGGGGTTTCACTCTGGAGCCAATGTTTAGACCCCAAGCCCTCTGCTAACCAGCTGTGGGACCTGGAGCAAGTCATTGGCTATCTCTGAGCCTCAGTTTCCTCATCTGTAAAGTGGATCTCCCCTATGGGGTGGCTGGAAGGATCACACAGGCTGCCTAAAGGCCTTGGCATAGTGCTGGCCAGCAGAGAGCACTCACTGACTACTGCCTTGAGTAATATGCTGGCCTGAGACCAGGAGCCAGAGATAAAACCAGCTCCCAGGAAAACCTTGGGGCAGGAGACCTCAACTGTTTGTGGGCCCTGGGTCCCCCAGTAGCCCGGTGGAAGAATGTTTCTAGAGGCATAAAGAAAAGAACACAAGATCACATAAGAAACCAATTATATTATACATTATATTAAAACAATAAGCGTGTGATATAGGAAAATAACAAGGTAACCAGTTCTGTGACATGAAGCAATAGTACAGCTGAAGCTGGTTTGTCCCCCTCTGTCAGTCGCACGTGACTGGAAACTCAAGCTGCCTTCCTGCAGTGTAGACTCAGGGCCTCTAATTGCAGAAACTGTGTAGCAATAGCTGGTTCATTTTTTCTCCCCTCCCCTAACCCTAACCCTTTTTGTCTAAAACCAGGGTCCAAACACCCTAGATGACCTATTTAAAGAACTGGACAAGAATGGAGATGGAGAAGTGAGTTTTGAAGAATTCCAACTGTTTGTAAAGAAGATATGCCAGTGAAGGGAAAAACAAAACAGGATTCCTACCCACCAAAGGAAGCATGCCTGGGCCCCGCCCTAGCCTATGTGGCATCCCCAATGTCTCTGGTTTAATTCTTTGCAATTATAATGATCTGGCTGTGAGGTCCAATTATTGCTAATAAAGAAATTCTTAGACATGTCTCACCTTGTCAAGTGCTGACCTTCATAACTTAATAGAAGTGAAAGTAACCTTAATAGGATTCATCTAATTCTACAGATTTAAAAAGAGATGGGGAGGAGGGGGCCGGGCGCAGTGGCTCACGCCTGTAATCCTAGCACTCTGGGAGGCCGAGATGGGCAGATCGCTCAGGGTCAGGAGTTTGAGACCAGAATGAGAAGAGCAAGACCCCCGTTCTCTACTAAAACTAGAAAGAAATTAATTGGCCAACTAAAAGTATATAGAAAAAATTAGCCGTGCATGGTGGCACATGCCTGTAGTCCCAGCTACTGGGGAGGCTGAGGCAGGAGGATCTCTTGAGCCCAGAAGTTTGACTTTGCTGTGAGCTACGCTGACGCCACGGTACTCTAGCCAGGGCAACAGAGTGAGACTCTGTCTCAAAAAAAAAAGAAAAAAAGGGCCAAGGCCAGGCCCAGCGCCTCATGCCTGTAATTCTAGCACTCCGGGAGGCCAAGGTGGGAGAATTGCTTGAGGTGAGGAGTTCAAGACCAGCCTGAGCAAGAGCAAGACCCTGTCTCTACAAAAAATTTTTAAAAAGCAAGGCATGGTGGTGCGCATCTGTATTTCCAGCTATTCGGGAGACTGAGGCAGGAGGATCGCTTGAGCCCAGGAGTTTGAAGGTGCTGTGAGGTATGATCACGCCACTGCACTCTAGCCAGGGAGATAGAGTGAGACTGTCTCAAAACAAAAATGACAGGAAGACCCAGGACCCTCCCAACACTGGCACACAGAGCTACAGGCTCTCAGGCTCTGAGGAAACAGCCCTCAAGTTCCACTTGCTGAGTCCAGCTGGGGGGTGAGGAGGGTGGGGAGTATGGAAGAGGGAGCACAGAGGAGGGAGGGCAACTTTCTTCTACCCCTTAGAACATAGAGTTGAAGTTGAAGATGGTCCAAGTTACCAATGGCTTGAGCTGGCCTAGACAGCCAGCCGCAGGAATGTCTGGCAGCTGGGTCTTCGTTTGCCCTCTATCCTCACTGTGATCTGCCTCCCCTCCAAAATGCCCACACACTAGCAGCACTGGGTCCCACTGCCACTAACATTCCCTCTCAACCTTTTTATTTTTATCATTATCACCCTCCTAAGGAGCCTTGTTAAATGGTTTTCTTCTGATCGCCCCCTCAATGAAATTTTAATTGCAAAGATATACCATGTGCATCCTTTTATTTACTGTCTGTGTATCTGCACTTCAGACATGGAGCAAGATCCCCCCCCCCACCAAAAAAAACAATTGTAACCTCCTTGGGAGCACCATCACACACATGCCTTTGAACTATGTTCAATCTTTTTTTTGTTTTTCTTTAGGAGACAGAATTTCACTCTGTCACCCAGGCTGGAGTGCAGTGGCATAATCACAACTCGCTGCAGCCTCCAACTCCTGGGCTCAAGGTATCCTCCTGCCTCAGCCTCCCAAATAGCTGAGAGTACAGCCCCACGGTACTACACCTGGCCAATCAGTTTATTTTGATCTCATGCTCTAAGAGTCTACGCTGGCACATTTTCCTTTCTGTGATTGACATCAGAAAGCTATGAGATCATGTCCACGTTCAAAATGTAGAAAATGATAATACCGTTTTTCAAACAACACAAGCCCTCTCAGTGATTCTTCTGTATCACCTTACCACAAAGCTGAGAATCACTGCCTGCAAAGCACTGCCTTTGACTCTATTTTTTTTTTAAACCTATTGAACGAGAAGGTGTCTGCTGGGTCTGTCAATCAAGTTGGCTGCTGTCATTTCCCCAGCAGACTGAAGGCTCTCCGAGGTGGGCCAAGGAGCCCATGCTCCCACCTAACCTGCTCTTAAAGAGGGCAGGCAGCCACTTGAGCGGAAGGAGGCCTGTCCACAGGCTGGACAAGGCCAGGTTCATCGCTGGGGAGTTTGATCTCTGAGACAGGGAAGTCTTGGTTGGTGTAAGCACAGGGTGAGGCGAGGGAAGTCAAAATGAGCCAGGCACAAGATAAACAGGTAGTAGATAGGGACTGGGAGGGCAGGATGATAGGAGGACATATATTCAAATTTGTTTGAATATAGGCTAAGAAAACATTTCTGCAGGTACACACTAAAAACTAATATCAGTGCTTCCACATTAGGAAAGGACTGGGCGGATTGGGGGCAGGGATGGGAGAGCCGCTTTTCATTGGATACCTTATTTTACATTCTGATTTTTGAACCACATGATGTATGTCCTATCAAAAAGAATAAATGAAAATTTTCACTCAACAGAGTACACATTTTAAATCCTGTGCTGCTGCTTTTTGTGATAAGCCTCTTGGAACTCTCTTATTTGGAACAACGAGAAAATACAACTATCTAAATGTTGGGAGAAGAGTATAATAAATTGGAGAGATTTGGCAGGAAAGCACATAATTATGGAAGTTTCCCCCAATAATAAAAATGAAATTAAGTCGAAGCCATTTCAAACATTTAGAAACTTAACCAGAGGAAAAGAAAAGTGACTATTAACCCTTCCACCAAGAAACAGAGGAGATTTTTATACACAGTTGAGGGCATGTTTAAATACAATTTGTATCATTCTAATTCAACACAAGAGCATTCCCATGGTGTCAAAAGCCTTCAACATTTCTAAAGACTTATTATGTTCCACTGTACAGATACCCCATAATAGTCTTAACTATTTCCCCATTGTGGGGCATTTAAGGTTGTTTTCATTTCTGATTCTTCCCAATGTTATAATGAGTACTTATTCATATTTCTGTCAACATTTCACATTTCCTTAGGAGAATTTCTGAGAAGTAAATGTCTGAGTCAGAAGGTATGGATATTTCCACAGTGTGTGAAACAGACCACCCAATTGCTTTCCTAGAAGTGTGTATGGATTCATCTCTACAAGCAGGCGGGAGAATGTCGGCTTCACTCCCCTCACAGCATTAGCTGGTCTCATTTTACCCATTTTATCAGTCACTATAGTCCATATCTTTTATTTGTCGCTGGTTTTATAATAATAGGAATCCATTACTATTCTACATTAAGTTTACTGTTGACTCTGGGTTTGTAAAAGATATTCTTTCTCTTGTTTAAGAAGTACAAGGCTCTTCCTGGTTTGTTATGAGATTGTGACCACCAGGATTTAGACACTGAGCAGTGTTTCTTTCTCTATTTTGTTCAATCAATATGATTTGTTAATTAATTCCCGGGATAAACACACTATCCAGTCATAATCAATTATTCTTTTTTTTCCCCCTTTAAAAGAGCATCAATTATTCTTTAATGCTATTAAATTTAACATTCTAATTATTTTATTTAAGATTTCCACATCCTCATTCCTAACTAACATTAGTCTATAGTTTGGGTTTTTATTATTTGTAGTGCGTGCTTTGTTAAGTTTCTAATGTCTAGGTGAAGCTAGCTTCCCATTTTAGCCTATGTTCTAGGTATCAATTAGCCACTCTCAGACTACATATACATTACCTATTTCAACTCCGACATATAACAAAGCACCTACTATGGGCAAGGCATTATACAAGATACCATGAAAGCACAAATTTCTAGACTGCTGAGATTCTAAGTCAGTAAGTCTGGGATCAGGCCAGAGAAAGAATTAATTGAAAAAGTAGCATCTCAACTGAGATTTGTAGGAAGTACCCTGAGGAGAGCATGCCATGGGCATTCAGAGAGAAAAAATACCACAAGTCAACGCATTGTGTCCAAGTGCAAGGCTATTCAGGAACCCACTCACGCTATGTTTTGGCTGGAAGGCCAGCTATGAGGAATAAAGAGGGCACAAGGCGTTGGATCATGAGAGTCTGCAGTTGCCAGGCTCAAGAGTCTACCCAAGGTCAGAAAGAGAATGGGAAGGTGTAGGAGTCACAGAGTGATATTATTGTACTTTAAGAAGAAGAGTGGGCCAGGCGCAGTGGCTCACGCCTATAATCCTAGCACTCTGGGAGGCTGAGGCAGGCGGATTCGTTGAGGTCAAGAGTTCAAGACCAGCCTTAGCAAGAGCGAGACCCCGTCTCCACTATAAATAGAAAGAAATTAATTGGCCAACTAATATATATAGAAAAAATTAGCCCCGCATGGTGGCGTATGCCTGTAGTCCCAGCTACTCGGGAGGCTGAGGCAGGAGGATTGCTTGAGCCCAGGAGATTGAGGTTGCTGTGAGCTAGGCTGACGCCATGGCACTCACCCTAGCCTGGGCAACAAAGCAAGACTCTGTCTCAAAAAAAAAAAAAAAAAAGAAGAAGAAGAAGAAGAAGAAGAAGAGTGGACAGCAACGAAGAGTCTGCAAGGGTACAAGGAACACAGCAAAACAGCCAGAACAGCAGCACAACACAGGAAGCGTGTTGGACAGACGCCTTCTCTGACTGCTGTGATTTATTGACATGGACAATTGATCATTTCAAGTTAAACCCTCAAGAAGGGTGAAAATCAGTGGAGCATGGGGTGTGTACGTGTGTGTGTCCCTTTGCTTGGCCTTTTTGACCTCATTTCCAAAATTGATCTGACCTCCCACATCTAACAGGGCTCACGTGAATTTCCCCTTGAATCAACACTGCCAGCATTTTGTCAGCCACAAAACTCCAACCCTCACTAGGCTGTGGGCCCCACCAGGGCAAAGAGTTTATCTGTTCATTGAAGAATTCCCAAGTCTAGATTGGGACCTGGCAAGTAAGACAGGACTCAATAGGTATTTGCTGAATGAATGATTATTGACTATCCAGTCACTAAATCTTGGTGGCTTTGCTCTATCAGCCAGCTCTTCCACCGAGATGCCTGTGCCAGCCCAGCTCCTTAACTCCTAGACCAAGGATGCCCAACACTCAACCATGTGCCCTGCCTGGCATCATTTCTCCCCTCTGATCACCCAAGCTCCCTGGCCAGTTGAACCTTCAGTAAGCACCGATTCTAGCCTGCAGGAATGAGCACAGGATTTGCAGGTGTCCCAGTTGTTGTATATTACCTTATTGGTTCCTTAGCGCCTTCAGGATTAATTTTCACACTGACACTCCTGCACTTCCACAAATCTGCACCAGTCTCCCTTACTTCCCTGTAATCCCTACAGGAGCGACGTTGCTTCAGCCAAGCTACTCACTATTTTATGATGAAATCTTGGACATTCTGGACTGACATATGCCTTCCCTCCTTTCTACGAGGTGTCCAAGGCTTTGACAATGTTCCCTTCTTACTCTAACTCACAATAGTTTTTACTGATTCTGAATTCTTAAGTATCTACCTGCACTGCCCAAAACTGTGGCTACTAGACACGTGGGGCTATGGACATTTAAGATACTTAAAATTAGGCCAGGTTTGGTGGTTCACGCCTATAATCCTAGCACTCTGGGAGGCCGAGGTGGGAGGATCGCTCAAGGTCAGCAGTTGGAAACCAGCCTGAGCAAGAACGAGACCCCGTCTCTATTAAAAATAGAAAGAAATTAATTAGCCAACTAAAAATATATAAAAAAAAAATTAGCCGGGCGTGGTGGCACATGCCTATAATCCCAGCTACTTGGGAGGCTGAGGCAGGAGGATCACTTAAGCCCAGGAGTTTGAGGTTGCTGTGAGCTAGGCTGACGACAAGGCACTCTAGCCAGGGCAACAGAGTGAGACTCTATCTTAAAAATAAATAAATAAATAAATAAAAATAAAACAGTTAAAATTAAATAAAATTACAATTCAGTTTCTGGGCCATACTAACTACATTTCAAGTGTTCCATAGCCGTATGTGGCTAGTGGCTGCCATGTTGGATCGCACAGAAATAGGATATTCCATCATGGCAGAAAGTTCTGGTTGGCAGTACTGGTAGCATTAATGAGGGTGTACTCACATACTGCCCATATATCTGGTTAGTAGTTTCACCAATCTATGTCTTGAATCCCCAATTAAGCTGCAAGTGGAGTTGTTGTGGCAGTAGCTCTTTTGTAATGCATTGCATTTAGAAATACACCTAAGTGGACAAGCTCCAAACACACAATGACATTTTTTCTTTTTAGTAATCTCTTTCTGCTAGCATTCATTATTTCTATTGCAAAAAAATCTTTCAAGTGGTTGAAATATCTATTCCTAAGGCATTTCCCATCGAGCTCAAGGTACAGTAGCTTTAAAATACATTAGATTTGAAGGACTCATTTAGTCACTCCTTTATTGTTAACATTATGGACTGCCCTTGTGATTCACTAAAGGGGGCTCACCCCAAAGAGTCAATTTGGTTCAGGGGAGGAATGGGAAGAAAAGATGTCCTAGCTATAAGGCAGCAGCCATCATGTCTGCAAGGAAAATCTTCCTTTTTTTTTTTTTTTCTCCTCAGTTTTATCGGGGTATAACTGACAAATAAAAATTGTATATATTCAAGGGGTACAACATGATGTTTTTTATTTTCTTTGAGATAGGGTCTTATTCTGTTGCCCTAGGTAGAGTACAGTGGCCAATGGTGTTATTATAGTTTACAGCAACCTCAAACTCCTGGGATCAAGCAATCCTCTTGCTTCAGCCTCCCAAGTAGCAGATGAGGGCCACCACACCTGGCTAAGTTTTTTATTTCTTGTAAAGACGGGTCTCGCTCTTGCTCAGGCTGGTCTCAAACTCCTGAGCTTAAGTGATCCTCCCACCTCGGCCTCCTAGAATGTTAGGATTACAGGCGTGAGCCACTATGCCCAGCCAACATTATGTTTTGATATACATAAACGTTATGAAATGATTGACACAATCAAACTAACATATCCATCTCCTCACATAGTTATGTATGTGTGTGTGGTGAGAATATTTGAGATCTACTCTCAGCAAATTTCAAGTATTCAATAGTGTATTATTAGCTATAGTCACCACACTGTACACTAGGTCTCCAGAACTTATTCATCTTATAACTGCAGCAAGTTTGTACCCTTTGACCAATACCTCTTCATTTCCCACCCCACCCCTGACCCCCAAGCCCTGGTAACCACTATTCTATCCTCTGCTTCTGTGACTTTGATTGTTTTCGATTCCACATATGAGTGAGATCATACAGTATTTGTCTTTCTGTGCTTGGCTTATTTCACTAATAAAGTCCTCTAGGCTCACCCAAGTTGTTGCAAATGGCAGGATTTCCATCTTTTTTGAAGCTGAATAATATTCCACTGTAGGTGGATATAATACACACACACACACACATACACATACACATATGCCACATTTTATTCATCCATTCATCTGTCAATGAACATTTAGGTTGATTCTGTATATTAGCTGTTCTAAAATTACGCTGCAATGAACATGGGAGTGCAGGTATCTCTTGAACATATTAATTTCATGTCTTTCAGATATATACCCAGAAAGGGGATTGCTAGATCATATGTAGTTTTATTTTTAATTTTTTGAGGCATCTCCACACTGTTTTCCATATGGCTATACCAATTTCCATTCCCCTCAACAGTGTGCAAAGGTTCCCTTTCAGGAGAATTTTTCTTTGTCTGGGTAAAAACCAGTTATCTCAGCCAACAGCCTAATATCAACTCTAAACCTACCATCCCCACAGAGACAATATCAATTGACTATTAGGATCCTAGGCTGGTCCATAAAAGGCTATTTCATCGATATTATAGCTGTATTCTTTTTTTTTCTATATTTTTTAGTTGGCCAACTTGTTTCTATTTTTAGTAGAGACGGGGTCTCGCTCTTGCTCAGGCTGGTTTCGAACTCCTGACCTTGAGCAATCCGTGCAGCCTCCCAGAGTGGTGTATTCTTGATGACTGCTTTTACGGGGAAAAAAGATTTTCAGCACAAACTAAAATCCAAATGATTTCTATTAACATCTTTTCGTTAGTTGAGAGATGCTTCAACATTCTAAACGCAAATCAGTTTCCAAAGTAATCAAAGTTGCCTAAAAGGTTGCTCTAAGTGGGTTGTCTGGGTTTTTTAAAATACCTCTTAATTTACATTCCATATGAAGTTGTGGAAAAATAATAGAGATGAGGAAAATATTTCAAACAGGGCTTCAACTAAAAGCAGGAAAATGTTATGCATTAATTATCCTTAATGTATAACACGAATTACCTTTCACCTGAATTGACTTCTAATTATACGTGACAGTTTCATAAATCTATAGCAGATGTAAAATTAATTTTAGCTCTGAAAATCCATGGATCAGAAAGGAATAAATTAAGTCAAACCTATGATAAATAATGAAAATTGAGGGAGGCTGAGGCAGCAGGATCGCTTGAGCCCAGGAGTTTGAGGTTGCTGTGAGCTAGGTTTACGCCATGGCACTCACTCTAGCCTGGGCAACAGAGCGAGACTCTGTCTCAAAAAAAAAAAAAAAAAGAAAGAAAACTGAAATAATATCAAATACTAAAATCTCAAATATCAATTTGCCTCTTGTTAAAATACTTTGAATTTCTCACTTTGCCTTACCAATATCACTATCCAGTGTGCACGTGCTGATGTGTTTTGAATATGAATGTTTAGAACATGAATTCTGTTTTCAGGGTGTTATATCTTATGTAAATTCAGATTTTTTTTATGTTACCTTTTTCAATAAACATAAAAGGAATGATTAAAATTAAACACATTCACGTGTCTTGTCTATACATTAGATTGGGATGATTCTTTGTGTATATGCCTCAAAAGTCAAAAACATTCTAAGTATAAAGTCCACAATGCCATGAACTACCCTCCAGATGAACTGGAGCGTTCTGAACCTAAATTCAAGGTCAAGGATGTGAGAAGCAGCCATGTGGTTGGTATAGAATTAGAATATAAGTCAGCTACAGCTGTGTTCCTGGTAAGCATTATCTAGGAGCCAGATGAGACTACTCTGAAGTAGAGTTGCTGTAGAATCGTAGATATTCTGCAAAATCCCAGATCCTTCTATTTTACCTTGTGGATTAAGCAGAGAAATGACACAATAAAATAAATTTTACACATTCTCTCCTGGGTACTCTGAGACTCAGAAAAAGTCTACCTTAATTTAACCCTTTGAGAAAAATCTCTTTCTCCTTTTATGTGTATAAGAGACACATCCCCTTAGATCTGTTCTGGATGCCAGTGTCTCTATTGATTAATCCTGCATGCCAAAGGACAGTCACGGTGGCCCAAGAAAAGATTTTCATGGCAAATATACCCTAAAGGAGACTGCTGGTTTCCCAATTATTTACTTTTTTGGCTAGAAAGGACAGGAATAACCATTTCTCACTAAACAATTATTATTTGCTCAAGTTTCAGTGACTCCCCTGGCTTCATGCTTGCTGCCTATGATTCAATCAACTTAGTCTTTTATTCTTTAAGAAGACTTCTCACCATCAAGACAAATGTTGCCTCTTAAGGCTATTTTTCTCTAACAAACTGAGTGCAGGCCATAAAGATCTTCAATAGCAATTACGTTTTATTGTTCTCATCTCACCTATGTACATAGGAGACATCAAAATGTAAAATGCACATATACTTTGACTTAGCAATTCCCCTCCTATCTAGGAATTTATTCCAGATGTGTTCATGTATGGGTGCAAGGACACATGTATACCAATACTAATGTGCAGCATGATTTAAAATAGCAAAATAATGGGCACGACCTACATACAAGACTGGTTAAATAAAAAATAATGTAGCCGGCCGGGCGCGGTGGCTCACGCCTGTAATCCTAGCTCTCTGGGAGGCCGAGGTGGGCGGATCATTTGAACTCAGGAGTTCGAGACCAGCCTGAGCAAGAGCGAGACCCCATCTCTACTATAAAATAGAAAGAAATTAATTGGCCAACTAATATATATAGAAAAAAAAAAATTAGCCGGGCATGGTGGCACATGCCTGTAGTCAAAGCTACTTGGGAGGCTGAGGCAGTAGGATCGCTTGAGCCCAGGAGTTTGAGGTTGCTGTGAGCTAGGCTGACGCCACGGCACTCACTCTAGCCTGGGCAATAAAGTGAGACTCTGTCTCAAAAAAAAAAAAAAAAAAAAAAATGTAGCCATATAGCACACAGTAGGACAAGCATATGGATGATATCCCTGCATGTCGATATGGAATGATCAGTACAAAAAGCAAGATGGGAACATCATCTCAAGTATGCTACTATATGTATTTTTTAAAAAGGAAATATATATCTATACATATGTGTGGGTAGGTGGGTATACACACAAACACACACACACACACACATACTCACAATCGCTGAATAAATAACAAAAGAAATAGATCACACATAGGGAGGCAGAGGACAGAGAAACTCTTGAGGCCAGGAGTTCGAGACCAGCCTGAACAACATAGCAAGACCCTGTTCTCTGTAAAAAATTTAAAAATATGCTGGATCTAGTGGCATATACCTGTAGTCCTAGCTACTCAGGAGGCTGAGGCGGGAGAATGACTTGAGCCCAGGAGTTCAGGCTGTAGTGTGCTATGATGGTGTCTGTGAATAGTCATTGCACTTCCAGCCTGGGCAAAATAGCAAGACCCTGGCCGGGCGCGGTGGCTCACACCTGTAATCCTAGCACTCTGGGAGGCCAAGGTGGGCAGATCGTTTAGAGCTCAGGAGTTCGAGACCAGCCTGAGCAAGAGCGAGACCCCATCTCTACTATAAATAGAAAGAAATTAATTGGCTAACTAATATATATAGAAAAAATTAGCCGGGCATGGTGGCGCATGCCTGTAGTCCCAGCTACTTGGGAGGATGAGGCAGCAGGATTGCTTGAGCCCAGGAGTTTGAGGTTGCTGTGAGCTAGGCTGACGCCACGGCACTCACTCTAGCCTGGGCAACAAAGTGAGACTCTGTCTTAAAAAAAAAAAAAAAAATAGCAAGACCTCATCAAAAGGAAGGAAGGAAGGGAAGGAAGAAGAAAAGTAGGAATAAATGGATAGATCAAGGTAGTTGCTTCTAGGGAAGGGAACTGATATGAGGTGGGTACATAGGAGAGGAAATTCTTTACCTTTTCTGTAGGGCTTAACTTTTCACGCTGTGAATACATTTTTTTAAACGCATGCATGCATGCATGCATGTGGGTGCACGTACACACACACAAACACACACACACACACACACAAAGAATAGTTATCAAAGAATTAACCTTGCCAAGGCTATCTAACAGTGGCACCTACTGGTAAAATCACTTCCTAGCTCATGTTATATCTTAGAAAAGAAAACTCATAGTTTTCCTGGCACAGCCATTTCAGCTATTAGTCAGGAAATATGTTTATATTAAAGGCTCATAAGGAACTCCTCATTGGTATTAGGCCCTCTGAGCATAAGACTTAAAAGTACCATCTGGCTGGTAAGTTATGGTTCATTATGGTTTGAATTGCAAGCTATAAAAAAGAGTGAAGAATATTTCTACATCCTTCCATGCGGTGATCTCCAGCATATTGCATTAAGTTAAAAAGAAGCAAGGCAGGAAAACATGTGCAGAGTATACTACCATTTATCTAAGAAGAGTAAGGGGTTACAACTGAACCTACAGTTTTACTTATATTTAAAAAATGGCAAGATAACCCAAGGAAGGAAAAAAAAAAAAAAATGGTTACCATAAGGAAAGAGAGGGAATAGAACTAGATTTCTCTAAATCAGTGATTCTCAACCCTGCCCCAAGGGGACATTTGGCGATATCTTTAGGTAGTTTTAGTGTCACAATTGGGGGAGATGCTACTGACATCTAATGGGTAGAGGCCAGAAATGCCACCAAAGAGCCTACAATGCATAGGACAGCCCGCACACACAAGTATCATCTGGCTAAAAATGTCAATAGTGCAAATCATATATCTGATAAGGAGCTTGTATCTGGAATATATAAAGAACTCTTACAATGCCATAATAAAAATACAAATAATCCACTTTACAAATAGGCAAAGGATGTGAATAGACATTTCACGAAAGAAGATATACGAGTGGCCTATAAGCACATGACAAGTTGCTCAACATCCTTACTCATCAGGGAAACACAAATCAAAACCACAATGAGATACCACTACATACCCACTAGGATGTCTATAATCAAAGACAGACAATAACAAACATTCACAAGGAATTAGGAGCCTCCTGTATTGCTGGTGGGAAAGTATAATGTTGCAGCCACTTTGGAAAACAGTCTGGCAGTTCCTCAAAGGGTTAAAAATAGAATTACCATATGATCCAGCAATTCCACTCCTAGGTAAAATGAAAACATACATCCACACTAAAACCTACACATGAAGGTTCATAGCAGCATTATTCATAATAGCCAAAAAGTAGAAACAACCCAAATGTCCACCAATGGGTGAATGGATAAATAAAATATGGTATACCCATACAATGGAATATTAATCAGCAATAAAAAGAAACAAAGTACCAATGCAAGCTACAACATACACAGACCTTGAAAACATTATGCTAAGTAAAAGAAACCAGTCACAAAAAGCTATATGTTATATGATTCCATTGATATGAAATGACTAGAATAGGCAAATCTATAAAGACAGAAAGTAGATTAATAATCACCTAGGGCTAGGGGGATAAGAAACTTGGGAGTTTCAGCTAAGGGGTGTGGGGCTTCTTTTTAGAATAATGAAAACAGTCAGAAATTGATTATGGCAATGGTTGCAAAGATCTGTGAATGTGCTAAAAGCCATTGGATTATACACTTTAAATGGCTATATTTTGTGGTATGTGAATTATATCTCAATAAAGCTGTTTAACAAATCAGTCACAATTGTGAGGTGCATGCCCTATTAGAGGTGGGGGCCTCGTAACCTAGTTGTTGGTGTTTTTATTCTTATTAAATTCTTCACTGGTTTTAGTGCAATTCCAGAGGGAGGGAGATTTGGGGCAAGGGGACACCTCAGGCTACATCTGAAAAAACTAGTTCAGATCGTCCAAACATAAAACCCAGAGCATGGGAGGAAGCAGGATGTCATGGGATGAATTAGCAAAGCAGGTGGCAGAGTACAATGGCCTTCGGGACCCAGCCAAGAATCCCGGACTGAATATTCGAAGGGAAAAGGGATGGGTGGGAGATGCAGGTTGGCAACACAGTGATTGACACTTTTGTTCTAGAAAAATACATGACCACCAATGTGGAAAATAGGAAGACTGGGGACGAGTCTAGAGACAGGACAGCTCATGTATTTATACTACATGTTATAAGTTGTTGTCACAGCCAATTTAATCCTTTCCTAAACATTAAGTTTGAAAACTACAGCAAAGAGAAATTGGTACAGGATTGTGTCTGTCTTCAAGGCACAAGTGACAAGAAGGACTACTGAGAACAAAGTGGTTTGACATAAAAGTAACAATCATAATAATAAATTCATATATAATTTAAAATGTTCTAATGTAGTAAAGAAAAAATAATAATAATAGCCCCATATGAGTTTGGGTAAGGACCAGGAACCAAATGACAATGACTGTACCTAGAAAGATAAACAAGCCACTTACCACAGGAACTGGGGTGTTTGGCTCAAATTCTGTGGAATGAGCATCTGAAGATTTAAAAAAGAGGTCAGTAATTCACCAATATTGCTGAAAAATATTTGAAGTGATAAAAAATAATTTTTTTAAATAAATGGTTATTAGCAAACCTCCAACTTACCTTTCAAGTTAAGGCAGTTTCTGGCAAACTCTATCACTGCTAGTTGCATCCCAAGGCAAACTCCTATTTTCAAAAGCACATACACAAAGCAAATGAACAAACTGTGTATTTATTCAGATTTTCTGTTCATTTGTTCCCTGCCTATCCCCTCCACCTAGGAAGCAGACTGTGAGAGAGCAAGACTCTGCCCAGTTTGCTCCCTCCTGTCCCCTCAGAAGGTCCCTAGCAGACAGGACAGGGACTCAGACTACCAAAAAGTCACTTAAGGCCTGGAGTTGACTAAGAAGAAACTTGAAGTCAGAAAAGGCAGAAAAAGGCTGGGCCCAGTGGCTCATGCCTGTAATCCTAGCACTCTGGGAGGCTGAGGCAGGTGGATCACTTAAGGTCAGGAGTTTGAAACCAGCCTAACCAAGACCAAGACACTGTCTCTACTGAAAATAGAAAGAAATTAATTGGCCAACTAAAAATACATATAGAAAAAATTAGCCGGGCATGGTGGTGCATGCCTACAGTCCCAACTACTCGGGCCCAGCTACTCAGGAGGCTGAGGCAGGAGGATCACTTGAGCCCAGGAGTTTGTTTTGTTTTGTTTTTTTGAGACAGAGTCTCGCTTTGTTGCCCAGGTTAGAGTGAGTGCCTGGCATCAGCCTAGCTCACAGCAACCTCAAACTCCTGGGCTCAAGCAATCCTCCTGCCTCAGCCTCCCGAGTAGCTGGGACTACAGGCATGCGCCACCATGCCCGGCTAATTTTTTCCATATATACTAGTTGGCCAATTAATTTCTTTCTATTTATAGTAGAGATGGGATCTCGCTCTTGCGAGGAGGCTGGTTTCGAACTCCTGACCTTGAGCAATCCTCCCACCTCAGCCTCCCAGAGTGCTAGGATTACAGGTGTGAGCCACCGCGCCCGGCCTGAGACCAGGAGTTGGAGGTTGCTGTGAGCTAGGCTGATGCCAACGGCACTCTAGCCCAGGCAACAGAGTGAGACTCTGCCTCAAAAAAAAGAAAGAAAGAAAAAGAAGTCCCATTTCATCTGGTTTCACTGGTACAAGGGCGATGTTTTGCAATTTGAACAAAAGCATTAAAAAGGCCCAACCCTGCCAAATCTTAACAGAGCTGTTCCTGTGAACCTAGATGGTCTTTCTGCATTCTCTTTTCCAGAATGAGCACATGAGGTGCAACTTAAACAGGTTTTCTTATCAGAAAGACTATTGTAGAATTCCATTGAATGGCTCTCTGCTTGAAGTGAGGGCACGGATTGGGGTGGGAACCCAAGAAGGCAAGAGCAAGTACACCAGAGACTTCCCCCAGCCCCTGCCACCCTGCCAGGGCAATGGCAAACATTTCTTGTTAAGGGTCAGATAGTAAAGATTCTAGGCTTTTGCAGGCCATAGCCATTGGCCCACCAAAGCAGCCACAGACACTATGCAAACAAATTGGTGTGGCTGTGTTCCAATAAAACTTTATTTATAAAAACAGCCAGCCAGCTTGATCTGGCCCTTGGAATATATAGTTTGCTGACCCTGCAGACTATTTGGGGCCTGAATTTTCAAATCTGAGTTCACCCCTTCACAATAACAAACCTTCAGTATTACCTCTAGTAGGTTTCATAATCTATTAATAATAGGATCAATAAACATGAGTTTTACCCAGAAAAGGAATCTTCTTTGCCCTTGCCCAAGAAATCGCCTGGAGTTTTCCCAGTGTTCCTCTGATTCCAAAGCCTCCAGGCACAAGAATACCACTGAAATCAACACAAGATGAGGGTAAATTTGACTACCCATTATTTTTATTTTTAAAACTTGTGTTTTCAGCCTTTCATGCAATGCTTGGTGCAATCACTAGTGAATATGCTTGAGGTCTATTTTCAGAATCGATTACATGATTTCACATCCTGAACTTTCTTCCTGAAATCCTCCCAATGTTATGAAGAAGTTGAGACAATTTCTCACAGCTGACTTTGATATGTATTTTCTGATAAGTCTTTGTGGCACCAGAGCATAGTAACTGGGAAACTCAATTCAATTAAGAATGCCACTGAGAGGAAAATCTGAATAAAAATAAGTGAAGGTTCTTTCAAACCACTACTATAACAATGTTAAGATCTCTCACATCATCACAAAAAGTGAAATGCATAAAATCAGCCTAAGATTTCAATTGCTAATTAAGCAGTGGCAAATGAAATTTCCTGGCTAGAAGACAATTTAGAGACCTTTTAAGCCAGGAGTCCTCAAACTACGGCCCATTGGCCACATGCCACCCACCTAGGACATTTATATGGCCCACCAGGTATTTTTGCCAACGCTGCCTGTCCTGCTTAGCAGCTGACTCGTCCCGGGCCCACAGTGCACACTCTCCAATGGTCTGAGGGACAGTGAACTGGCCCCCTGTTTAAAAAGTTTGAGGACCCCTGTGTAGGTAAACACTCTCAGATGAAACCAGGAGAGTAATGCTAGATTCACGACACAATGCTGCCCCCAAGAGTTCTGTCGATTACTTACAAAATAAAACCTGGAACCAAAACATGTGAAAGAGAAAATATACTCAAGAAAGGTTATCATTCTTGTACTTTAACTTTTCTTATGTAAGATCTCTGTATCTTTCAGTAGAATCAACACACTTTCCCTCCAATATAATACTCCCATTCTCCCCAAATAAAACCATTTCCACTGCACATCCCACCAACATTAACATGGCACAATTCAAAGCAATGCAACACAACCACCTGCAAAGACTATAACTACTCTCGACTACCTTTCGAAATGCATGGAAATTAGTAAATGGGATAAAATGAATCATTATGGGAAAAGCACAATGGCATTGTCCTAACTGGTGTGCATGGTCCCTGGTACTCACTCAGCTTTGCATAGCTTCTGCCAAGCTACGTGGAATTTCACAGGGTCCTCAGTTTCAGTGATCTGCTCCAGATCGATGGAGTCTATGTACTAAAAAACATCCAACAGATAAAAAAAAAAAATTAAGAAAAATGAACACTGAAAAGTACTAGCACCATGTAACTGTGACACAAGCACTCATTAATTACTTATTATGCAAACACTGTACTAGGTACTGGGGATAGAAAAACACGATCTCTGTCTTGTGGCTATTGTAATCTTTCAGGAAGATTATGAAACCAAGGAACAGGCATCCACACTGTAGTGTGACAATGGCTGTGATGGCAAAGATGGGAATGCTATGGAAGTAACTAGGAGCCACATCTCATCGAGAACTGGACACTGGAGGAAAGAAGGGAAAGAGCAAGGTCAGGGACGAACTTTGGGGCGGTGACATCCGAAAAGCTGAGCCGCTAGGATGAGTAGAGGCAGGATAAGCACAAAGGTGCGTGTTGGGAGGTCCCAGGGAACATGCGTGGGAGATGAGGAGAGGTGGGGAGAAGGTCATGAATTCTCAGGCAAAGAGATTTGAGTGGAACCACTCCTATGAAATCTCAGAGGAAAGGCAGAGCAAGTAGTGGCCACTCTGGGACCCTCAAAAGAGGCTCTACTCAGTGAAAGGAAGAAACTTGATTGGTTGAGGGGAAAGGGGTGAGGCTGAGAAGCCATGACACCAAGTTTACACTTAAAGCCCCTTGCAATGCACTGAATGTTTGTGTCGCCCCCAAAATTCCTATGCTGAAATCCTAACTCCCAAGAGGATGATATTAGAAAGTGGGGTCATTGGGAGGTGATTAGGTCAAGAGGGCAGAACCCCCGTGAATACAGTCAGTGTCCTTATAAAAGAGACCCCGGAGACCTTCCTCGCAGCTTTTGCCACACAAGGATAGAATCAGAAGATGGCCATCTGCAAACCAGAAGAAGGCCCTTGCTGGAATGGACCCTGACCTTGGACTTCCAGGCTCCAGAACTGGGAGAGAGAAATGTCTGCTGTTTGTAAGCCACCCGGCCTATGGTACTTCGTTATAGCAGCGTGAACGGACTGTGGAACCACTGAAAGGTCTTAAGTAAAGGGATGACAGGAACAGAGAGAGCTGAGTGGTTTTAGAAAGATTACTCTGGTACAATTTGGAAAATAGAAGGAAGACTGGCAGCTGGAAAGCAGCCAGGAAGCTGCTGCAGCCATTCAGACAAGATAAACGGAGACACCCTGTCCTTAACAGGAATATGACAAGGTCATGATTCTAACGGTCCTCAGTAGAAGCTAATGTCACTGAATTCTATGAGATAAAGCATCATATACACCGATTCCATTGTACCTAAAAATCTCTATACAGCTAGATTATTTCAGTATTTCTTTTACAAAAATGACTATCTGAATATATCTTAGGATACAAAATTTTAGAGCCTTTATAAAATTTGCATCATGGCCATTTTTCTAACTTCATTTTCTTTTTCCTATATGAGGGTTGGGGACGTGGAGGAGTGGGAGGAACAGGAAGTGAACTGTTCCTTGGAAAGCCATAAATAAGCCATAAATAAAAGAGAGAAAGAGGCTAAAAAGGGGAGAGAGAATAGTCAGCTAGGACTTAAGCTAGTGTCGAAATGGAAGTCACTAAATTTCTTCAACATCTAAATGGATCTTTTTCCTGATCATACAAAGTTTTGCCATTTAAATCAAAAGGATAAGGCTTGCTTAAACCACGATGTATGCATATCAAATATCATTAAATATAAATTTGGATATGCACAGCCTCATTTCAGAAATGTGCCTTAAACCTGCCTACAGAAAACAGTTAACACAGCAGGCCTCACTGCCATCCTCAGAAAGGCTTGCTACAAAAGACTGGTCCTTGGTTGGCATCTGGAAACTTGTATTTGGGGAAGGGTCCCACGACTCCAAGAACTGATAAAAGTGGCTCATTGTGTCTAAAGTGTTTGTACAAACACCACAATTTATGCTGAGCACGTGCTTTCCTGCTGGGAGTCTGAAATTTTGGTACATGTTAGGCAGAGGGTGGTGCCTAAGCAACTAGCCCCTGATAAAAGCCCTAGACACTAAGTCTCTAATAAGCGTCCCTGGTAGACAGCACTGCACATATATTATCACAACTCCTTGGGGGATTAAGCTCAATTTATGAGGCTCCACTGGGCAAGGGATCTTGAAAGCTTGTACCCAGTTTCCCCCAGACTTTGCCCTGTGTGACTTTTCTCTTTACTGATTTTGCTTTGTATCCTTTGGCTATAATAAATCTTAGCCCTAAGTATGACAACGTGTGAGTCCTTCTGGTAAATCATAGAAACGAGGGGTGATCATACGGACCCTTCAACATAACCCACCTCTCTGGAACATGAGATATTGGAATAAACCACTGAAGCAGCCAGAAGACTAGGCTAGAACTCACCATCAGCTTCAACTTGTGGTTGATGGCCAAGGCTGAGTGCTCCAGGGCTTTGAACACGGAGGCATAGCAGTCTCTGAGCTTGGTGTATTTGCCAACCAGGGCTATGGAGCATGTTTTCTGTAACCTTTCATATCTGGGAAAGAAGACAAGCTCAAAGGTTATATGCAAGTAACAGAACTTCACCGACATAACAGTGGCAGCCACCACTCTTATACCAAGGTGCTTTTTTTTTTGAGACAGAATCTCACTCTGTTGCCCAGGCTAGAGTGCCCTGGCATCAGCCTAGCTCACAGCAACCTCAAATTCCTGGGCTCAAGCGATCCTCCTGCCTCAGCTTCCCCAGTAGATAGGACTACAGACACACACCACTGTGCCTGGATAATTTTTTCTGTTTTTAGTTGCTTGGCTAATTTCTTTCTATTTTTAGTAGACGCGGTCTTGCTCTTACTCAGGGTGGTTTTGAACTCCTGACCTTGAGTGATCCTCCCACCTCCTGGGCCTCCCAGAGTGCTAGAATTACAGGCATGAGCCACCCTGCCCGGCCCAAGGCACTTTTTAAAACCTTCGGGGCAGACAGGCCTTACACTTGATGTACTTGACTCAACCACCCCCCTCTCAAAAAACCAAAATCTGTTCTCCAAACAGATTTCAAAATCATAAGAAATTCCAATGTTGGCTTACATAAGCAGATATAAATCTGAGAGAGTAAATGAGAGAAAAAGTTAAAAGCATTAACAATAAAAAATTCAAAAGCCATCTCCATTTCATAAACATGAGCTGTTCTTAAATTATTATAATAGTTTATAAGGTGACATTGTATAAGAAAAATGCATTCTGCCTGTCAATAGGAAACATTCCAATATTAACTTTGTAAGGTGACATTGTATAAGAAAATGCATTCAAAGTGTCTGCATTTAAAATTGTTACATTCCCAGCTGGCCCACAAAAGTCTGGTTATTCACGGCAAGCCTGAAGAATGGTGCTAAGAGAACGATTTAAAATATTACAAGCCATTTAGATCATTTTTATGAGAAAAATTCCATTCTACAGAAGACACTCAATCACATTTTACCATTAGAGTACAATCTTTAGTGTTGCTTTTGTCAGGAAATCTGCCCAAAGAACATGAAATATATCTGATCTGGTTTTAAGTATGTGGAAATGTCATCTTGGGGCTAAAGATGTTTTGGGGCCTTGAAGCAAACCCTTCCCCAAACACCTTAGAAAAATGTTACCATGATGAGGAATCTCCCTGTTTCGTATCAACAGCTGCAAAGAGTGCAAGAGAAATGGGATCTCAAAACAGGCTGTGTGCAGAAAAACGCGCAAGCAGCTAAGAAGTCAAAAGTGACAGGAAAGGTGACTTTCTAGGAAGGTGACTAAAGAACCCGAGAGGAGGCTGTTCACCCCTACTACTTCATTTTATGTTGCTCTGGAGATTCTGCAGCTGCCAGTGCCTCACGCCACTTCCCATTAAGGATGTAGGTAACAGAAAGCAAGCTGATCTGTAATCCTAGCACTCTGGGAGGCCGAGGCAGGTGGATTGCTCGAGGTCAGCAGTTCGAAACCAGCCTGAGAAACAGCGAGACCCCGTCTCTACTATAAATAGAAAGAAATTAATTGGCCAACTAATATACATAGAAAAAATTAGCCGGGCATGGTGGCACATGCCTGTAGTCCCAGCTACTCGGGAGGCTGAGGCAAAAGGATTGCTTGAGTCCAGGAGTTCGAGGTTGCTGTGAGCTAGGCTGACGCCACCGCACTCACTCTAGCCTGGGCAACAAAGCGAGACTCCGTCTCAAAAAGAAAAAAAAAAAGAAATAAAGAAAGCTGACAGCAAGCCAAGTATCAGAGATGATGTCAGAGGCATGCAGTCACCGTCACACTTGAGCACAGGCAAGGAGGAAGCAGCTAGATCTAGGAGTCGATATTATCACTCACTCAAGTGCGGTCTCCCCAGGAGTGGGTAGGACAGGAGAGTCCACTGGGTCCCATGTCCCAGGGAGGCGGGGCGCTTGCTGGAAGGTGCCCTGGGCCCACCCTCTTACTCTCTTTCCCTCTCGGATCCACATGTGTCTCCCTCATGTGCCCCCATCAGCCAGTGGCCCTCAGCACGGTGTGTGAGGGAAGCCTCAGACACCACTGGGAGCTGCTGGAGGACAAGGAGGGGAGTCGGCTTTGCAGGCCCATCCCCCACAGGCAGAGGTGAAGGGGGGCCTGTCCCCACCTTGACCTCAGGTCCCAGGCAAGCTCCCCCACCTCAGGTTCACCAGAGCCCCTGGCCTCTGAGCAACACTGGCCCTCCATGATGAAGGCTGCTCCTCTGAACTCTGTTTGCCTCCTTCCATCTCTCTACAGGCTGTACTGAGGTGACAGCAGCGAAAGAATGCACACTGCACACTGCCATTACCAATTAACTGCCATTACTGCCAAAGTGATGCAGAGGCACCAATGCACAATACCTCCTATGCTTGAGGACTGTAGTGAGTTGAATGACAGTCCCCCTAAAAAAATTCGTCCCCCACAACCTGTGAATATGATCTTGTTTAGAAAAAGGGTCTTTGCAGGCCGGGTGCGGTGGCTCACGCTTGTAATCCTAGCACTCTGTGAGGCCGAGGCGGGTGGATCACTCAAGGTCAGGAGTTCGAGACCAGCCTGAGCAAGAGTGAGACCCCCGTCTCTACTAGAAATAGAAATAAATTAATTGGCCAACTAAAAATATA
>VSMD01078991.1:19881-48645 GCA_008750895.1 Mirza zaza | reverse complement strand
GTGTGGACTTCTTGCCTCAGCGCCCCTTTGGCCAGGGGCAAAGCTGGGCTTCCAAGTGGTTCATGACTTACCCAGGGCCCACCATAGTGACAGGCAGAGGCAGGTCGTGGACCTAGCACTGCTGAGTTCTCAGCATTGTTAACATCAGAGATTGTGAACGTTTCCTAAGTGGGTCATAAAAATGACAAAAGTCAGCATCTACGTTCAGCCCCTCTGAGTCCACAAAGCACTTTAGTTCTCTCTTTGGGTGTGGGGGCGCCTGCTGAAACCCAGGCCTGAGCCGTTCGCTGTGTGCTGTGCCCCGCAGGTGCTGAGCCGTCCCCCGCCCTCCTGGTGCCGAGCGCCAAGCGCCGCAGCCGGAAGACCAGCAAAGACACCGGGGAAGGCAAAGATGGGGGCACGACAGGGTCCGAGGAGCCGGGAGCCAAGGCGCGAGGGCGCGGGCGGAAACCCGGCACCAAGGCCAAGGGCGGTAGGTTGGCCCCGGCCCTGCCTGACCAGGCTCGAGGCTCGAGGCAGGGGTGGGGGGCGAGGCTCCTCCAGGCGTTGCGTACGGGGGGGACAGGGACCCACACAGGTAGCCACGCCCCATCTCTGTAGGGACTCTGCCCTGCAGGGTGTTCTGACCAGTTGACACAGTAGGACACAGGCAGAGGTAGGCTGGGCCGAGATTCAACCTGGGCGCGTTTCCCTCCAGAATCCAGAGAAAAGGGTTTTGTGCTGAAAGCCGAAGTTTCCGAGGACCCAGTGGGGGGAGTCCCTCCCCCCCCATGGAGCCAGGAAGGCCACTGGGCCCGGTCCCCACGCGGGACTTGGCAGGGCCGGGACTAAGCCCAGCCTTTCCAACTGAGCTGCGGCAGGTCTTCCACCAGGCCGGCAGCGGCCCCTGCCCAGCCTCGAATCCGTTTTCTTCTGCTCTTTTCTAGACAGAGCTGCTGTCCTGGAGGAAGGGGGCCCAACGGACGAGGTCCCCAATACCCCCTTGGCCCTGGAGCCAAGCAGCACCCCAAGTTCCAAGAAGAGCCCCCCAGAGCCTGTGGACAAGCGGGCCAAAGCCCCCAAGGCCCGCCCAGCAGCCCCACAACCTAGCCCCGTGCCACCCACCTTTGCCAGTGGCCCAGCTCCCGAGCCCTTTGGGGAGCTGCCGCCACCCCCCGCCGCCCCCCTCATCACCATGCCCGCCACCCGCCCCAAGCCCAAGAAGGCACGGGCTGCAGAGGAGTCGAGTGCCAAGGGCCCTCGCAGGCCGGGGGAGGAGGCCGAGCTGCTCGTCAAACTGGACCACGAGGGGGTCATGTCGCCCAAAAGCAAGAAGGCCAAAGAGGCCCTGCTGCTCCGGGAGGACCCGGGGGCGGGCGGCTGGCAGGACCCCAAGGGCCTGCTGAGCCTGGGCGGCTATCCCGCGGCGGGCGGCAGCGAGCCCAAGACGGCCTGGCCCAAGACCACGGATGGGGACCTGGCCCAGGAGCCCGCGGCAGGGCTCGCGTTTGAGGACTCTGGGAACCCCAAGAGCCCGGACAAGGCCCAGGCGGAGCAGGACGGGGCAGAGGAGTCGGAGAGCGGCAGCAGCAACAGCAGCAGCAGCAGTAGCAGCAGCAGCAGCAGCAGCAGCAGCGGGTCGGAGACGGAAGGCGAGGAGGACGGCGACAAGAACGGGGACGGAGGCCGCAGCGCTGGGGGCCGCAACTGCAGCGCCTCCAGCTCCAGGGCATCCTCCCCTGCCTCCTCTTCCTCCTCCTCTTCTTCTTCCTCGTCCTCCTCCTCCTCCTCTTCTTCTTCCTCTTCTTCCTCCTCTTCTTCCTCTTCCTCTTCCTCCTCTTCCTCCTCCTCCTCTTCTTCCTCTTCCTCCTCTTCCTCTTCCTCCTCCTCCTCTTCCTCCTCATCCTCCTCCTCCTCCTCTACCACAGACGAGGACTCTTCCTGCAGCTCAGACGACGAGGCAGCTCCCGCCCCTGCGGCCGGGCCCTCCACCCCGCCGGCGCTGCCCGCCAAGGCAGCCAAGCAGGCGGGCAAGGGGCGCTCCTCGGCCCACTCCCCGGGCAAGAAGGCGGCTGCACCCCAGCCCCAGGTGCCCCCGCCACAGCCCCCGCAGCCGCTGCAGCCCAAAGCTCCGGCCGGGGCCAAGAGCCGGCCCAAGAAGAGGGAGGGCGTCCACCTCCCCACCACCAAGGAGCTGGCCAAGCGGCAGCGCCTCCCGTCTGTGGAGAACCGGCCCAAGATTGCCGCCTTCCTGCCAGCCCGGCAGCTCTGGAAGTGGTTCGGCAAACCCACCCAGGTAGCCGGGGCGTCCCGGTGGGGCTGAGGTCTAGAGGCCTCGTCTTCCCTTGGTGGGCTGACTGCTCCATGTTGGGCCCCCCTGCCCCTCATAACTGCCCGGCAACCCCGGGGTGGAGGGCTGGCGTCCCATTGTACAGATGGGTACACTGAGTTTTAGGGAGCCTGAGGCCACCAGGTCTGTCTGACTCTAAAGCCTGTGTCCTTCGCAGAGCAGCCCTGCCCTGTAGACTCGGGACCCAGAGCCACCCTCACATGGAACCCAAATGATGACCATGTGCAAGGACCAACAGACTCCTCCTGCAGGGATCAGGGACCACGTGAAAGGGTCTTTCCAGACTTCTTGGCCAGGCAGTCTGTTTCTCGTTGCAGTCCTTTGCCTCTAGCCACCCTTTGGCTTCACGTGGCAGCATGCTCCAGGCTCTTGGCCCACAGCGTGGTAGTCCCAACAGAAGGCCAGAGTTGGGTCATGTGCCCATTGGCACGGCCTGGAGAAAAGAAAGTTCTGTTTGGCAGGCCTGGGTCCCATGTCCACCCCACAGTCGGGCCTAGGTCGTCCTGAAGTAGCCTTCCTAGCCCACGCTGTGGCTGTCTACCACCCACATGCATGTACACATGTACTCAAGCACACATGCTCTCTCGTACACATATACATGAATACACACATGAATGCACATGCATGCGCACTGCATGCAAGTATGCACACATGTACATGCAGGTGCACACACATGCACTTCTTAGTGAAGGAAATTGGCAATAGCTATTCTGGAAGCTTCCATGTAGAGGACAGGAGTGGCCCCCATGGTCCACCATTCCACACCCCTGTGCAGGAAGAGCCGCGCTCTGGCTTGGCGAGTGTGGGAGGGAGTCCAAGTCTGCAGGGTGGCAGCCTGAGTTTTGCCCACACAGCAGGGGGAGGTGGCTGTGAGCAGACAACCCTGCTGGGTCTGCGCCTCTCTAAGGCCCCCATTTTCACCAGAGTTGGGGTTGACAGTGACAGGCTTGGTGAGTCTCTAGCAACACACCTCTTATAAACTTGGGAGGCTTCTGGCATATCTGCCCTGTGCCGGCTCCGTGGGGTGAGTCCACAAGGCTGGAGAAGTCAAGGAAGGCTCTGAGTGGGTTCTGGGATTTCTGTCCTTGCCCACAGCCTGTCGGGGCCCGCCCTTGGCCACCTGCGGGCAGCTGGAAAACCCCACCATGGGAGAACAGCTCCACCTGCCCCCAGCTGGGCCTCACTGGGGCTCCCTAGAGCGGGGTGTTCCCTCTTCTGTCAGGTGGGGTGCGGAGCAGCAAGGTGGTGCGGCCACTGGAGCTGCAGCTCTGGTTTTCTTACTGGCTGCCCCACCTTTAGGGCACTCACTTGAATTTGAGGACCCTGTGGGGCACAAGATTCTCTGACTTTAAATTCTCCTGGCTTGCTGGCTGCAGGCTGAAAGAGCCTCTGGGGGTAGTGGGCTGTCACCACTGAGGGGCCAGCCTGAGCTGCCCATCCCACCTCGGACATGCTTCTCCTGTGCCTTGAGCCAAAGAGAACTTGAGTCCACAGAACACACATAAATTACGTGGCCAGTTGAGGTGGCTTGCGCCTGTCATCCCAGCACTTTGGAGGCTGAGGCTGGAGGATCGCTTGAGCTCAGGAGTTTGAGACCAGCCTGAGGAAAAGCAAGACCCCGTCTCTACTAAAAATAGAAAAATTAGCCAGATGTGGTGGCACACTTGTAGTCCCAGCTACTTGGGAGGCTGAGGCAAGAGGATTGCTTGAACCCAGGAGTTTGAGGTTGCTGTGAGCTGTGATGACACACCTGCACTCTAGCAGGGGTGACAGAGTGAGACCTGGCCTCAAAAAAAAAAGAAAAGAAAAAAGAAAGAAAGAAATGTGGTGATGTGGCTATTGAAAAGTCCATTATTACCAGGGATCCAGCAGATTAAAAGTAGGCGGGGGACAGGTGATAAGGTAGGAAACCAGCATGTGGGCTCATTCCCTGCTTAGGCGAAACATTTGACTTCGAGAGAAGTCAGCATGAGAAGGGAAGAGTATGTCTTAGAATTTAGTATGAGGTGAGAATGTGCTGGTTCCATGGGCGGGCAGAGCTTTGCTTGGCCTGGTTCTTGGAGGAGTGTCTCCCCTAGGATGGTGACAACAGAGCCAGCCATGTTCAGGAGCTGCCTGGGGCACCTCAGGAAGTGTTTGTTGAGTGAATAAATGAAACCTCCAACACACTAGGGGGCCTGGCTGGGGCCGGGTCCTGCAGGTGCAGGGGCACTTTGGTTGGAGGCCCCTTTGGTTGGGGTTTGAAGTCCTCCCAGGGACAGCCCTTCGTCCCCACCTGCAGGGAGCGGGGGCGGGGGTGGGTGTGACGCCCCTGTTACCACTGGTTAGGCCACATGGGGGGCTGACTCACACTGGGCCCCCAGCAGGGCTCTGTGACATCTGCCCTTCTGCGTCCCACTTCCGCACGGCCCTTCCGGCTTTTCTTGGAAACGCTTCCAGATAAGTCACTCTCATCCCAAGTCCTCGTCTCAGCATGCGTTTCTGGGACAAGAACCCCCTTTTAACCTCAGAAGCCCCGTGAGCAGAGCGATCTCACCAGGGGCTGCGCAGGGAGTGACACGGGTGTGTCGAACCAGCCTTTGCTTTGGGACGGCCCCAGCACCCACCACATATGTGGCTGTGGGGCGTGTGTGCCCCCTATGCTCTGGCCCTGAGCCACAGTGGCCATGGTCTCACACACGCACACGCCCGCCCCCGGGCCTCAGCGTCCCTACTGGCAAGGTGAGGTTGCAGGTGGCTGACTCTGCAGGGCGGTGGCAGGACCCAGCGAGGAGTGTGGACAGTGCCGAGGGGCATAGGCCCCCGTGCACGACAGGCAGGGCGGCAGGAACGCCTGTGCTTCCGGCGGGGCCCAGGCTGCTCTAGAACAGGGATTCAGGCTGCAGAACCCTGGGTTAGGTGAAGGCCCTCTTGGAGACCCGGCATGTCAAAGCCATGGAAGAGGGGCTTCCCCGAGAGACCGAGACAAGGGGCTCCCTCCCCTCTGCCTCCTCCTGCAGAAGGCCCGAGTTGAAGCAGTTGACTTAGAGGCCTTTAGAGGCTGAGGGACGGGGTCCCAGGCAGCAGGAGTGGGCCCAGCCCACCCTCACGCCGAGTCTTGCCCCCGCAGCGGCGCGGCATGAAGGGCAAGGCCCGCAAGCTCTTCTACAAGGCCATCGTGCGCGGCAAGGAGCTCATCCGCATCGGGGACTGCGCCGTGTTCCTCTCGGCCGGCCGCCCCAACCTGCCCTACATCGGCCGCATCCAGAGCATGTGGGAGTCGTGGGGCAACAACATGGTGGTCCGCGTCAAGTGGTTCTACCACCCCGAGGAGACCAGCCCCGGCAAGCAGTTCCACGAGGGCCAGGTGAGCCGGGAGCTACGTCTCCGCCCGCCCTGGGTCTGTGGTCTTGGGGAACGGCGGCCCAGGGCCTCACCCAGCCTGCCCGGTGGTGGCCTTGCCCTAGGGCCTGGGGTCACCCACAACCCCTCTTCTGTCCCCACACAGCACTGGGACCAGAAGTCCGGCCGCAGCCTCCCCGCAGCCCTGCGGGTGTCCAGCCAGAGGAAGGACTTCATGGAGGTAAGGCCGATGGGAGGGTGGCCTCCCCTCCCAGGCGGCTTAGGCAGGGCCAGCTGGAGCTGGTGGCTCTGTCCCCTCTGCCTACAGTGGCCACTCTCAGCCTGTGACCTGTCTCTGCCACTGTGAGCTGCCTGGCTCCTGTCCCATCTCTCCTGGTCTCTGTGTCTGTCTCTGTCTCTCAGTCTCCCAGTCTTGTAGTCTCTGTGCTTATCCTCAGCGTCTCGGTCTCTGTCAGTCTTTGTGTCTTTCTCAGTGTTTGTCTCTCTTCGTCTCTGTCTCCCTTGGTCTCTGGGTCTCTCTCAGCCTCTGGCCCCTCTGGCCTTGGAGGTGCCCCCCCATCCTGACACGCCCTCGTGCCCGCAGCGCGCCCTGTACCAGTCCTCGCACGTGGACGAGAACGACGTGCAGACGGTGTCGCACAAGTGCCTGGTGGTGGGCCTGGAGCAGTACGAGCAGATGCTCAAGACCAAGAAGTACCAGGACAGCGAGGGCCTGTACTACCTCGCGGGCACCTACGAGCCCACCACGGGCATGATCTTCTCCACGGACGGCGTGCCCGTGCTCTGCTGAGCCTGCCGGCCCCGTTGCCCCGAGGCTACCTTGCAACCCGAGGGCCGACGGGGCTCTCACCGTCACTGCCACGGCGCAGGGACCACGTGCGTTGTGTGCATGCAAGTGTGCCCGTGGGTGTGTGCATGGGGCCAGGTGTGATGACGCCCTGGGCGAGTGTGTGTACATGTGTGTGCCCGTATGCATGCACGTGTGTGCACACATGTGCACACGTCTCAGCCCGACTTCCCTAACCCCTCAGCGCCCCCACGACAGGGGCTTCTCTCAGCTATCAGGGTATGGCTCTGCCGACCCCCCTCAGGGTGGCCTCGGCCAGGACTGGCCTCAGGCCTCCTGTCCAGCACCTTGTAAGCACTTGGCCAGGTGCCCCCAGGCCCAAGCAGACTGGGGGTTCAGCGGGGGGCTTCCAAGGAACCAAACTGATGCTCACTCTGGGGCTCCTGGCACCGTCGGCACAGAGCCCACCCCAAGGCCTCCCACCGCGGGATGGAGTGGCCCAACGCCAGCCAGCCTCAAGGACCACGCTCGGCCTGCTCCGGGTGCCCTGCCGGGCCGGCCCCAACCTCTCAGGATGGCCTGGACTTGGGGAATGAGCCCGGCAAGGGGGAAGCCCAGGAGCATCGCCAGGCGCCAGGTGGAGGGGCTGCGTGCCCAGGGCCCAGCGAGCGCCCCTCCCGGCCCAGATCCTCACACTACAGAAAACCCCAATGGTGCTGAAATCCTCGCCCGGCCATGCCCGGCCCCTCCCCGCCCAGGAGGGAGGTGGCAGTTCTTAACCTGTACAGTTTTATTGTACCAAGAGAGACTCGCCCTGCCCCTGTATCATAAGCCTTTAAATGGAGTCAACTTTTTAATTATATATATAAAGATAAATATATATAAATATATATAAATATAAACTTTTTAAAACTGTGAAAACATAGCTATGAAATTATAAAAAAAAAAAAAGCGAACACATTCTGACGTGCAGAATATTATTTTTTATTTCCTGTTAGATTGTGAGTGTCTAGCACCCGGCTTCACCGGCCTCCCCAGCCCCCAGCACACCCACCGCGGCCCAAGGGTCCCGTACAGCCCCCAGGACTGAGGAGTCAGGGACAGCAGACAGCAGACTGAGCGAGGGACAGGGAAGGTGAGGGAGGGACCCACCCGAGCCCAAGGTCCTGCTCGGGCCCAAGAAAGCACTTAGCCAGCCCCCGAGCCTTCCAGGGACACGGGAGGCCTTGTCCAGACAATCTCGAGGGAAGGAAAAGCCAGACTTTGGTTTTGTTTTTTGGGGGGGAATTATTGTTTTCCTTTTTTTTTTAAGTTTCTTTTGGAATTTTGTTTGTTGGAAAATTCTGTGTGATCTTTTTCATAAAAAAAAAAGAAAAGAAAAGAAAAAGATTTAATTGGAAAAATCCCATTGTTTGGAGTGATTTCTTTCAGGGGCTGGGGTAGGGGTTGGTGGTCAGGGGGGAGCCGGGCAGAGTACACTGGCCACATGCAGCATTGAAATTGGAACTAATTTACATGAAAGAAAATTAAAAGTTAAGTTTCTCAGTTGCACCAGCCACACATCCCATGCCCAAAAGGGTAGAACATGTCTACCATTTCCAGAAGTTCTCTCGGTCAGGGCGGGGCTGGAGGGCTTGCAGCTGAGCGCCCCCAGCCATGCCCACACCTGAAGACAGTGATGCTGATGGTCACAGTGGCCCCGAGTCCTCCCTTAGAGAGGGGTGGGGTGCCATCCCTGCAGTTTCTGGCACCTAAACTTCAGGGGTCTAGGGGAGTTGGGGGGTGGGGGTCTGGCTGTCCTTTGAGCACATGTCCCGGTCAGTGTGGATGGGCTGCAGAGGACGCTCTGGGCTTTGCTACTTCCGTTGTGAATGGGGCATGGCCATCACACGTGTCAACACGCAGAGGGCAGCTGCAGGGCTCAGGCTTCGCGTGCTCCAACCGACCGACCGTCCCGTTGCAGAGAAACTCGCAGGTGGCACCGCCCCCCCCAACACACACCTGGAGGTGCAGGGCTAGCGGCGTGCTGGCGCCACCTGGTGGCCAGCTGTGGTACCACCTGGCGCTGTCTTGGTCCACCTGACCCAGGGACAACAGCTGCCCTGGAGCACAGGCAGCACTCAGGCCCACTCAACCCCCCTGCTTAGGGAAAACGAGCCACTGAACAGCCTGGAATTTGCCCAAATTGCACAAACCAGCACGGAGCTAGGGCTTGAGCCCAGAAGGCTTTGGCTCCTAGGATCCACCCAAGCCCAAGGGCTGGGGCCAAGCTGCCTCCCTCTTTGAGTTCATTTCCACACACACCCCCGCCCCCGTCCCCAGCTTTGAGCAGGCTGGAGGCAGCCACCCTCCCCTCCCAAGGGCCAAAGGAGCACAAAGGTGCTGGATAAACCCCAAATGCTTCCAGCTCCCCCCACCCTGACCTCTCCACACTAACCTGTCCCCGGCCCACCAGGCCTGTGGCAGCCCCCATACCTGAATCACCCGCCCAGTTCGCAGATGGGAAGAATGAGGTCCCCCCAAGTGGGTACACCTGTCCCCCCAGGACTCCAAGATGGTGGTCGCAGCCCCACCCACACAAGCACTCCTCGGGAGGCAGCGGTGGGGCAGGCTCTCTGCCTTCATCTTTAATGGCCAGTGCGGTACAGTTAGTGGACAGACGGTGGACAGGACACAGCAGGGGCCAGGGTGTGGAAGGGCAGGCGGCCTCCCCCAGGGAAAGCCGTCTTTGGCGGGACACCCCTGGAATCCCCCACCCCAGGGCCCCGACCTCACCAACCTGGTGTTCTGCAGGGTCCCGGCTGGAGCGACCTCCCCCCAGACCCCTCCCCACTTGCTGGGGACTCTTGGGCACATCAGGTCCCTCCTAGAGCCTTGCTGGACAGGGGTCAAGACCTAGGTCAAGGGTCAACTTCAGCCAAGGCGGGGGCCCTGCTTTGCAGCCCCAAACCTGTCTCCCTCCTGTACCACGGGCAGGTGAGGGGGCAGGGGGCTTGGCCGGGTGTGCGGGGAGGCCCCACTGGGCGGGCCTGCTCCGGCGGGCGCTGCGCTGTGGACGTGAGAGGCTGGCACAGACACGATCTGAGTCCATTCAGCCCCAGGGCTACGATCCTTCATGGCTAACAGAGATCCAGGGTCTAGAACGGGGTCGCGGGGAAAAGGCCTGAGGTGGTAAGGCCAGGGCTGCCCCTCCTCTGGGGGCCCTGAGGTTCACGGGGAGGGGTCTCTGGTGGAGGCTGGGTCAGGCTGCACCCCGACCAGCGCTGGGGACACAGGAAGCAGACCCTGGGTGGGTCACTGGCTGGCGGTCTGCTGTCCTGCTCGGGGCGGCCATGGGTCTGACCCCAGAGCACTGGCCTGGCTGGAGCGGGGGCACTACACAGACGGAGGGTGACAGCGGGTGTGAGACCGAACACAGAACACGTTGCTGGGCCGAGCCCTGGGCCGCAGAAACACATCCAGGCTTCAGAGAACTTGCTAGAACTCAGGGCCGGAGTGGTGGCCGGGTGGACCCAGAGAGGGTGGCGCTATTGGCACAGGAGGAGGCCTGGGGCCCCCAGGCACTGCAGGCGGGGAGGGGGCGCCTCAGGCCTGGGGCGAGGTCAGGCCCTCAGCCCCCCGGGTGGGGGCAGGGCCGGCTCAGAGGCCGGTGGGGGCCGAGCCGTTGGCGGCGGAGGTGACGAGGCAGCTGCCGTGGGCGTCCCGAGAGAGGCTGTAGGTGAAGTAGGCCACGGCGGAGCCCAGCGTCAGCCCTGACATGTAGGACACAGTCATGGTGTTCCCTGCGGACGAGACTGACCTGAGGGGGTGCGGGCGGCTGCCCTCCGGCCTCTGCATTTTAGCGGGGAAGCGCGGGGTCACCTGCCGGCTCCTGGGAGCTCACAACAGCCCTGGTGAACATCTGGCCTCCTTGTCCTCCCAGGAACACCCTCTCCAGGGCCCGGCCTGCCTCAGCCGGGTGCTCCTGCTCCCTGAGGTCACCAGGCGCCCAGGCCGCACCTGCTGGGCCCTGCACCTCCACCTCTCTCACCAGCGTCCCGCCCCCAGTGGCTTCCTCTCTGGGGACACTCTGGGGTGTCCACGGCATCCTGAACACAGGCACGTGTCCCAAACCTGACCCAACGCCCCTATCTCAGTGAATGGGAGTGCTGACCTTCCTGCCCTGAGTAGCGGGCACCAAACTTGGTCCCACCACCCCCACCCCACTCCCCACCCGTCCGCAGCCCTGTGGGCTCCGCTGTCAAAGCAGGTCTGGAATCCAGCCCCTTGCCCAGCTCTGTGGCCCCATCCTCATGGGCCTGGGCTGTAGCGCCCTGCTCGTCTCCTCGTCCCCACCTGGTCTCTACTCCCTGTCCCCACATCCCACTTCTGCTCCCACCCCTGCCTCAGGTCCTTTGCACATGCTTCTGCTTGGACGCTGTCTCCTCACAGCTCCATGTGCTGGCCCCTCACTACTTCCTCCAGGTCTTTGTTCAAAAGTCACCTCCTCAGTGAGGCCTTCCCGGATTGCTGCTTTCTGCACAGCACTTACACCACCCCACACATTACACCTGCTTGCTATTCCTCCTCCTATCAACTGTCTCCACTTCTGGAGCGTCAGCCCTACAGTGCCAGGAGCACTGTTTGGTCCCACCATGTCCCCAGCCCTGCAGACAGTACCTGGCACACAGGAGGGGCTCACCAAGTAGTTATGGAACGAATGAACGGATGAAGTGACCACCCTGACGCTGACTTGACTCCCGGCACCCAAACGCACCTGCCCGCCCCACCAGGAGGATGGGCTGCGGGCGCCTTACCTGCCAGCTCCCGCTGCTTGGGGCCCACCTTGCCGGCCGCCAGGATCATGGGCACGCTGCCGAAGTAGCCGTTGCTGACGCCCATGAGCAGGGAGAAGACGCAGGGCCAGGCGGGGTGGCGCAGGGCGGGCGTGCCGCTGGGGTACACGCACAGGATGAAGAGGGGGATGAAGACCACGCGCAGGCAGGAGCAGGCCAGCAGGTGCGTGCCCCGCCAGGCCACGGGCAGGGCCGCCAGGATCTGCGGGGAGCCGGGGCAGTGGGCGCCCGCCCCACCCCCACCCCACCCTCCCACCCGCTCCTGGCTCTGCCCTTCTCCTGCTCTAACCCCCAAATCCCACTTGGTTTCATTTGTTTGTAAAGAGAAATACTGAATTCAATGACACAAGGCAAACTCTAGACATCTGTCATCGTTCAGCCTAAAAATCAGCAAAAACTGTTGAAACAAGACACAGTTTCCCCCCCAACTTGCTACAGCAACACGTGATCCTCCCCATTCCACGGCAAGGTTTTGGCGGTGGGAGGGCCCTTGACCCAATTTAAGAAACCAGGACCCCAAAGCCCAGAGACTCTGGCCACCTGTGTCAGCTCACGCAGCCAGGAAGCAGCAGGTAGGGTGTGAGCTCACTGAGCCTTGCTCCCTCCCCAAGCACAGACTCCCCTCCTGGACATTCAGCTGTGTGACCTCAGGCAGATGGCTCCCCTCTCTGAGCCTCATTCATTAAGACGAGCCCCACCCTGCCTGCCCAGAGCACCAGGACGGCAGCTCTGGCCCTACTCCAGGCCCGACCCCCACCCCTGCCCGGCACTTGTAGCAGATGACACACTGTCCCGGCTCTCTTGGTTCCTTCAATCCATTTCTGGGTGCGCCTGCCCTCTCTGGGTACTCCAGGTGGCCAGCACCTGCGCTCATCCCCGAGAAGGACCAGCGACGGCGGGCAGGAGGGCGTCAGGCACCTCGGCTGACACTCCACAGCTCCCCTGCGGGACCAGGCAGGGGCTACCCTCCCCACCAGGGAGCCACGCATCCCCACCCCAGGAACCCTCCCTGGATGGGCCAGGGCCTCCCACAGCCCCCGGCGGTCTGCTGCCCTTCCACGTGCCAGCCCTGCCCACCTTGCCCACGAAGTCTGAGAGGTTGAACACGGCCATGATGAGGATGGGCAGCCACTCGCCCAGCATGCAGTGGCGGATCTCGGACTCCAGGCCGGGGAACAGGCACAGCGTGATGAAGTAGGTCACCGCGATGGACAGCATGTCCGCCCAGATGACCCGTGCCACCACGTAGCGGTGCAGCAGCAGGGCTGGGGGCACGAGGGGGTCAGAGATTGGTGCCTGGGGGGGCCCTGCCTCCCACCTGAGCGCCACCCACGAGAGCAGATGGAACGACAGGGACGGGGTCCGGGGCTTGCCTCACCTCTGAAGGTGGGCCAGCTGCGCTGGACTCTCGGCCGGGGCACATCGAAGCGCATGTAGGCCCCCCCACTGCCCGTCACCTCATGCACTGGGCTGTCCTTTGGGGACCCGGTGGCCAGGGCTGGGGTTTGGTGCTCCTGGAGGAAGGACGAGGCGGGGTGGGTTTGGGTGGAAGCGCCGGGCATCCGGCTCCAGTGAGAGGAGCCACACTCGGACTGGCGACACCCTCCTGCCTCACCCTACCTAGGCCTCTCAGATTCTTCCCAGGTGGCGAATTCCATCTCGTCACCGCCATGACCCCGCTATGGGCTTCTGACCAAACCAAGCACGGCACCCCAGCCCCTCCCGCAGAGGCCCTTCGAGGCCTCCAACGCTTTGTCCCCAAAACACACCAGGCTCTTCCCAGCCTCTGAGCCTCAGCACATGCTTTTCCCTCTGCCCCCAGTGCCCTTCCTGTGGGTCTTGGCATCTCCTGCTCGGTGGGCAGCCAGAAGACCCTCCTCAGGAAACCTCCCTGACCATGAAGGGGGCCCCAGTGTCCCTCCCAGATCCATCCTTTTCCGTCTTGGGCTGGGGGCTCCATGAGGGACAGCATTTCCAGCTCGCTCCAGTCTCCCCAGCCAAGGACCCAGGCTGGACAGATGCCTGTGTGACATTCTGGTTCTACTCTGCTGACGAGAGCTGGGGACCCTCAGGGACAAGATCCAGTGGCTCCCCCTGCCCTGCCTGCCTCCACGAGGCCTGCATTGCTGACCTCGCCCTGCAGGTGTCCCCAGGCCTCCACGCCAGCCTGCTGGGCGCTGGGGCTATGCAGCCTGGCCACCACCAGAGGGCGCCCCTGCTCCCCAAATGGCTGCTAACCGGTGGTGCCAGGGCCACCTGCTGGCAGGGGTTGTCAGTGCTGGGGACCCCATAGGGGAGGTGCCTGGGGGGCCGCGCCCTCACCAGAGCAAGAGACGTTGGAACTGAGTCCCTGGCCCGCCCTCTCTGCCTGCCTGCCTTCTGGTCACTCCCTCTCCCGCTGGCTCCAGTGTCCTGCCCTGGGGGAGCTGCGGGGCCCTGCCTCTAGGTTAGGGCGGCACAGAGTGTGAGCTTCCTAGAGTTCACTGTCAGGTTGAGTCAGCAGGACGGGCCCCTCGGACGGCTGTCCCAGCAGGTCGGAAACTTTGTTCCACATAACGTGGGGTGTCACAGCACGGGGGCATGCATGCCCCATACGGTGGGACACAGCAGCTGGCCAGACACAGAGCCTCAGACACAGCCGTGGGATACCACAGGTGGTGGGCCCTAGACCACAGCATGTGTGGCACCACCAAGGGGCAACACCTTAGTCCACAGAAGAAAGCCAGGGCCTGAGACTACACGCGGAGGGGCGGGGGCACAGCAGGACAGCAAGAGGCCACCCGCTGGCTCCCGGCCGCGACGGAGGCGGAGGGCCGGGTGTCGTCCAGGGGGAGGCGGGCACTTACGAAGTGGACGTCCCCGGCGGCCACGTCGTGGTGCACGCGGTAGCCGGCGCCACGGCCCAGGCCGGCCCGGCAGCCCCTGTCGCGGGGCCGCGCGGAGTAGTAGAGCACGAAGCGGCTGCGGCGCACCAGCAGGTGCAGCAGGAAGCACAGCAGCTCCAGGCCCACCGACACCAGGAAGAAGATGAGCGTGCTGGCGCGCTCGTCCGGCAGCAGCAGCTTGGTGAGGATGCGGCTCAGCGAGATCATCACCCCCGCCGTGCCTGGGGTGGGGGACGGTGGCCGCGGTTTGGCGGCCAAGGTCACCTGCACTCCGCCCGCCCCGCCCCAGACTGACCTGCCCAGACCCCCGCCTCAGCCTGGCCCCTCTCAGCCCCCCCACTCAACCCGCCCCCGCCAGGCACCCCCTCAGCCCGACCTGCCGAGCCCCGCCCCCACACAGCGTGGCCCCGCCCCGCCCCTCCCATCCTGACCCCGCCCAGCCCGCCCTCCCAGCCTGCCTCACCCCTCCCCGGCTCCACCCACCCAGCTCTGCCCATCTTCCCCACTAGGTCCTCCTGCTTTACTGGGCCGGGGCCCCCACCTCCCTCCCTCTCCCCCTTACCCTCCCATCCCCTCAAGAGTCGTCTCACGCCCTCCCAGGAGCCCCGCACTCTGACCCGCCCCTCCCGCCGGCTCTCACTGCATACACTCTTACTACACACACACACACACACACACACGCGCGCGCGCGCGCGCGCCCTGCCTTGCTGGAGCGCAGATGGGGGGGCAGTCACAGAACTCGTGTCCTGGGAGGGGTCCCTGAAGCCAGGTCTGCAGGACGAGGGAGCCAGGGCGCAGACACGCCTGCGTTCCTGGCAGGGGCTGGTGTACCTCATGCTGGAGGAGCTGGAACCGCGGAGGGCACGAGGCCTATGTGTGCCCTCCAGCCACTGCACAGTGTCAGGCGGGGGCGTGTCCTAGCTGCTGTGGCCACCCCTAGGGCTGGCAGGGCTCTGAGCAAACCTTTTTGTGGGGCCCTTGGCTACTAAACCACCCAAATAGGCACGTCAGCACCACGTGGCAGCCCGATTTTGCTCATCCCGGCAACACAACCTACTGGGCAGCAAAAGCGACCTGTCTGCCCCGCCTTACTGGAACCAGAACCTCGCACAGGCCAGTCTAGGAGCCTGGGGGCATCTGGCCCCCCTCACAGGGTGGAGGGCTGCAGAATGCCTGCAAAGAGGAGAAATAGAGGCAGAGCCACGCAGGTCCTGGCCTGGGCTCAGCTCCTGGCTGGGCGGCACTGTCCCTGGCCAGTGCTGGCACTAGGGGAAGATGGAGAACATCTGCAGGAAGGAGCTTCAAAGCATGGGCCCAGCACATGGGGCCGGCTAAGGGCAGTGCTGGCCCTCTGCAGCGAGGGGCAGCCACCTGGACCAGGGGATGCCGGGAGGGTGACAGGGCTTGGAGCAGGACTGGGCATCGGGTAAGGTTCGGGCTTGAGTGAGGGGCTGCCACTTACTGAGAGAAGAGGCAGGTGAGAGGTGGCGAGGTGGGCTCGGGAGATGAGAATTTGAGAGGCCGGCGAGGCACCCAAGTGGTCTGGAGTCCAAGGATAGCTTGGTGCTAAAGGTATGGCACCCGACTCCATGGCCACAGATGGGATGCCCCCAACACGCACGCACACGCGGACACACACGTGCACACCAGACACAGGCTCACGATACTAAAACACTCCAGCCACGTGCTCAGAGAGGCGTGTGCTCCAGAAACGCAGCACACAGACACGTGTGCGCACATGTCCCTTGCATCTGGGAGTCCACCCCACCCCAGCCAGGCAAGGACAGATGGTGGTCACCGACCCCAGCCCAGCATGCCCAGAGCTTGTGAACCCTCCTCCCAGCTCAAGGTACATGGTGCGGGGTTCCCCAGGAAGAAGCTTCTGGAGCCCATGGCAGCCCAGTGCCCCCCACTGGGGGTCTGCAGATACTCACTCTCCCCAGTCATCACCCCCTGCGTGTACCTCTTGGGCAGCATCCCCGTGTACCCATAGAAGCTGGATTGCTGCACTTAAGAGAGAGAGAGGAAAAACCGTGAGACACCCTTATCACCTGTCAGCGTGGGGAAATGCAACAGCTGAGAGTTTCTCCCTGGGGGAGGATGTGGGAGGATGTGTAAATAGCCATTAGCGCCACTGGTGGCAGCGATTTGACGCCCCACCGGTAGGCGCTGCCCACCAAATGGTGCCTGCACATCCTTGCCCTTGGTGTCAGCCAGGGTCACTGACGAGCTCTGGCCTTTGAAACGTGGCAGAAATGACACGTGTCACTTCTGCACGAGGCATTGAAAAGCCCGCCTGGACTTTTGACCTTCCTTCCTCCCACGGGCAGTGACAGAGGTGGCCATGTGCTAGGGGAGAGGCAGGCACTGTCAGCCCGCGTCCCTGAGACACCACGAGGAACCTACACCCCCACGCCCCCAACTATGGTGGGCTGGACAGGTGGCAAGAGTGACAACGAAGTCTTGTTCTGTGAAGCCTTGTTCTGAGATTTCTGGGCTAATTTGTTACGACTCATCTTAAACAATACAGCTGGGATCCAGGGAAAATAAAAACGCGCTGGAGTTTTTATTTATCTCACACCCTGGAGCCTGGCATATCCATGCCTCGCTGTAGACCCGGGGGCAGCGTCTGCCAGGCTAAAATCTGATCAATTTGTTTTTTAGCAAAACAGAACAGAACAGACCCGGGACACTGCCCGGACTGGCCGTGCTGTTTCAGGGAGCCTTGATTTCATCTAGAGACACATGCACACGTGTCTACGGGGCCGCGGTGTGAAATGTATTTCTCCCTGGAAGTCACAGTCGAAAAGGTGTGAAAACCTACAAAACAACAGGCCCGGACCCTTGCAAAATGTCACTGCTGTGTCACACACAGGCAGGCTGAGGAGCCTTCCTGGATTAAAGGAGACTCAAGGACGAAATTTGTTATGCTGGGTCGGGATAAAAAAAAATGTCATAAAGGACATTTTCAAGACAGTCGGCAAAGTTCGAGTCCAGGTCACAGCTTAGATAATACTATCAAGTGAGTGTTAAATTTCCCAATCTGGCAATTGTGATGGGGTTATAGAAGAAATGTCTTGCCTCTTAGAAAACATACACTGAAGTTTTAGTATTTAGGTGAGAAAGGTGATGATGTCTACAACTAAGTCTCAAATGGTGTAAGGAAAAATATATATTATTTCATATTGATACATATTTAGGGGGAGTTTATGTACACAGAGGGAGAGAGTGCGTATATGGGAGTTAGTATTCCTGCAAGCTTTCTGTAGGTCTGAAATTGTTTTTAAAGTAAAAGCAAAAATCAAGTTTGAAGGCCACTGCCCAAGAGCAGCAGCGGCATGGTGGCAACGGCAGGCCAGTCCTTGAAGGCTGGTTTCTATCAGAGAAAACCGGGGCCGCCTCGGTGTCTGTGCCTGCCACACGCCCAGCACCCAGCCAGCCCGGCGCGCCTTGCGTCACAGGCCACCCGCGGTGGCACTCAAGGTCTCAGGCCCAGTCCCTGGCCTCGGTTCATACCTGTGCAGCCGAAGGCCACGGTGCCCACGGCAGCCAGGTTGATGGCATAGGCCTGGTCACGAGAGAAGAGCTGCAGCCACACGTCACAGATGCTGATGAAGAGGAGGGGGCCCAAGGCTAAGAGGTAGCCTGTGGGGGGAGAGGCCGTGAGGGGTGGCGAGCCGACTGTTGGGGGCCCTCCTCCCCCACCTCTCCCTGCAGTCAGCTCTCTGCCCTTCACCCTTAACACTGGGTGGGCCAAGGATGCTGCAGAGATCTAAGGGGGGCACCTCGGAAGGCTTCCCGGAGGAGGCGCCTTTAAGCTGGGCCTTGCAGCTGGGTGTCGCCATGAAGAAGAATGGGAAAGAAAGTGCGCTGGGGCAGAGGGGAGAGCTCAGGCAGGGGCCCAGGGACATGAAATCAGGTGCTCAAAAGCCTCCAAAGCAGCATGTTGGCTACGGTGGCCCCACCACATCGAGACTCTAGTCTCCTTACACCGTACCTTAGGGCATACGTAGGAAGTGCATCCATTTTACAGATGGGCAGAGTGAGGCTCAGAGCAACTGGGTGGGTGAGAGCCACAGGGCGAGGCATCCATGGCAGGGTGGGGCCAGCGTACCTGCAGTGATCCTGGTGTGCAGGTTCAGTCTCTCCACCAGGACGTTGTTGAGAAGCACGGCCACCAGCGCCACCAAGATGTAGGTGAGGCTCATGTCAAACACGATGGAGGTCCCTGCGGAGGGCCAGCGGCAGCAGCTGCTCAGGGGGAGCCCACACCCTCTGCACCTTCCCCTGCCAGGTGTGACCTCCTTGGTTTCCTAACAGGGGCTTACTGCCCAGAGAGGGTGGGTGACTGCCCTGAAGTCACTCAGCAATTCACAGCTGAGCCAGGATTTGAATAAAACGGGCTCCCAAGCAGGGCCCTGCCCCTTGGGGTTCCTGGGGGACCGGCACGGCTGTGGGGGACCCACCTGGGTACTTGTGGTGCAGGTGGTCCACGTCGGTGATAAAGCTGTTGTAGGGCAGCAGGAAGCCCACGCCGGCCAGCAGCATGGCGAAGTAGATGGCGTGGTAGCGGTCGTCGGGCACCGGCTCCTCCGCCGCTGAAGCCAGAGACACGGGTGAGGCGCCGGCAAGCCCACTCGTGGCCACGGCCACCGCACAGGGCTGCTGGCCGCCGCCTCCAGCACGGCCACTGTCCGTCTCTAAGGCCACAGCTGCCCCTGCCTCTGTCATTGTGCCATTCTCGAAAGTCACCAAACACCACGGCCACTGCTGTCATATCCACTGCCATCGTGGCCATGGAAGCAGCCAGCTGGATGGAACAGTGGGATAGCCCTTCGAGACTCAGCTACAGGGCTGGCTGGTGGTGACACCTCGTGGGACCCGGGCAGGGTGTTCCAGAGGCTGTGTACGCTCTAAGCCGGTGTCTGGCGTAGGGCACTGCTTCTCCATAGTCAGGACACGTGTCCAGGAATCAAGGGGTGGACACGGGGTGGTGCCACCCCTAGTGCCTGCAGTGACCACTGGCAAGTACCTGCTTCCCATGCCTGTGTCTTCCGGCTCTGCTGGCCTGGGGGTCTCAGCTCCAACCCCAAGACCCTACGATCCCATTGAGCTGGACGTTAAGATCCCACCCGGCCACCCCGGGCTGCTCACAGCCCTGAATCAAGAGTCAATGAGGAGGCTCACTGTGCTGACCCAGCAAGGGGACTCAGATTGCAATGCGGGACAGGAAAGAACACGTCTGGAATACGGGAGATCCCGACAGCACCTCCTGGTACTTTCATGCCTGGGGACTGACGTCTGTGGAAACTCTAGCCCAGGTCAAGCAGAGCTGCTGATGGCCCATGCCCCCCAGGAGGGAAGGTTGGGTCCCCCTACCAGGCCAAGACCATGACCGGATGTGGTGCCTGCTGACAGCAAAGGGGACACGGAACCAGCTACAACCACGTGGACCCTGACCACGCCAGCTACCAACACCAAGGCCACTGTCACCACAGCCATCACATTAAAGTCACCACTGCCACTGCCACATGACCACCATCCACTTTTATGGCCAAGGCTGCCAGGGCCACTGCCCCACGATGTCCATTGCCACACCTGAGGGACTGGGCCGAGCTGGCTCTGTCCACACACGCAGGAGCAGGGAGGCCATCTCAACCCCCCACGGGGCTCAGCCGGTGGAGTCCCCACTGCTCATCTGCAGGGAGAGGGGATGGAAGCAGAGGACGCCCACACTTCTGAGTCCAAGTGGCTCTGGTATTAATAAGAGCTACCAAAGAAGAGCCATCACTCGTGGGTGCCTCCCACATGCCCGGGATAGTCCTTAGCAACAGTTTCTGGATTCTGTCACAGCCAACTAGACACCAGTTTCATTCCCTTTTCCAGGTGATAGAGCGAGGGCCAGAAAAGAACAGTGACTTGCTCAAGGTCTCTGAGAGGGGAAAAGAGGGAGGCACAGCTGACCCCAAGTCCGTCAGACTCCGGCCCTGCATGCTGCCCGCTCTGCAGGTCTGACCTCACAGTCCGGTGGCCCCACTCCTAAGCGTGGGGAAACTGAGGCTCAGAGAGGCCTAGGCCCTAGCCCAAGGTCACATGGCTACCATTTCCTCAATGTGGGGAAACTGAGGCTCAGAGACATTTAGGCTCATGCCCAAGGTCACACAGCTACCATTTCTTTAATGAAAGACTCAGGGAGGCCTAGGCCCTTGCTCAAGGTCACACACCTGGGCCAAAATCCAGGTCTTTGAACCTCACCTCCAGTACCCCTTTTGGGCACTTCCTGCCCCCTTTGCAGTTAGGCATGGCTTGCTTTGGTCAATGAATGTGACCAAAGTGACAAGTGTCACTTCCAGATAGGAGCTATATGGGCCAGGGCACGAGCAGGAAGCACATGTTGAGACAGAGCCTCCTCAGCGTGGATCAGTAGGCGGAGCCTCGGACACCTGCTGGGGACACGCAGTACCAGCCTGAAGGCACCACAGTGGTGGGCGTGCTTGTCACCGCAGCAGATCTGCCCCATCCAATGGACGCTGCCTCCGGTGCTCCATGACTGCCCAAGGCCCCCCCGCCCGCAGGACTCCACCAGCGGAGTCTGCTTTGGGGCCAACACGCACCTCGCCCGCACCCGCACTCACCAGAGTCCATGACAGCTGGGGCACCCCTGGCCCTAATGTCCGGGCCTGGAGCTACCTCTGTGGCCGCCGCCTCCAGCTGGTGGCTGTCGAAGCTGAAGCTCACTGTCACAGTCCTGTCGGGAGTGCCCGCCATGCTGGGCTCCTTGAGGCGCTGGCTCCCAACGGAGCCCATGGCAGCCTGTGCTCTGGAGGAAGGAGAAGAGGCAGGGGAGGGATGAGAGACCACCCCCAGCCCCGCTGCCACACTGCCATGGCTGTATCCAGATGAGTAGTGTCACCTCTTAAGAGGCTCACCCTTGCCACGATGAAGGGGTGGGAAGGGGCGATGGAGGCCAGGAGCAATCACGGTGGCCTGCATGGCGGCAGTGGCACGGGAGAAGTAGATGGAGTGGAGGAATGTTTTGGAGGTGGGATGCCAGGACTTGGTCAGCAGTCAGGAACAGGCGACATTATTGAACATCGTGTGTGCCAGCACTGGGCTGGAGGTGTCCCATGCACTGTTTCCCTCTGGGAGGGAGGTGCCCATGTTCACTCCTTTTTCAGCCAAGGAAAGTGAGGTCAACATGGCAAATTACTCTCACCAACCTCCCTGGCCTCACAGGCAGGGCGTGGGAGAGCCCAGCCCCAAACCCAGGTCACTCTGAGCCATCCTGGCCCTCAGTTCCAGGAACAACCACCTTCAGGGACAGGAAGTTCTTCCTGTGGTCTTGCCTTAGTGTTTCTTGCTTCAATTCAGATCTGCCAGCCCAACCTTCAGAAGAAAAGCAAGGAGCTAGTTGGTCTGGGATGAAGACACCCCCACTGTGTAGGCAACCCTGTGTGCATGAGGGAGTCTAGCTTTTTCCCCTAAAACAAGTACCAATTTATGTTTCTAGTAATATTTATCAGATAAAATTGATAAATATTACTAGAAACATAAATTGGTACTTGTTTTAGGGGAAAAAGCTAGACTCCCTCATGCACACAGGGTTGCCTACACAGTGGGGGTGTCTTCATCCCAGACCAACTAGCTCCTTGCTTTTCTTCTGATAATCAGAAGAAAATCAGATAAATCAATTTATCTGATTGCAGACAGGACACATGCTCACAGTAGGGAATTTGAGACAAACATTGGGAAATCCCAGCATTGGGTACTTAACATGGTGCCTCAGTTTCCTTGGCCCCACAAGCACAAGAGAGAACCCATGGGAGAAGCCCACTGCCCAAGGAGTCCCACATGCCTGGAGGTGCTCTGGTTTCTCTGGTGCTGACCCGCCAGCATGCCTGTGCCACATCTGCCTGCTCTTGTCCCATCTTCTGGGCTTCATTGCCCCAGCTCTCTGCCTCAGTTTACCCCTTCCCAACCTTTAAGCAGCTGCACTGACCAGTTACCAAGCACCTGCTGGAAACCCCAAGTCCCCCCCTCTCCTCTCCTAGCTCACTAGAGAGTTTTAACTGGGGCCTGGGAGGGGACAGGGGTCTCACTGGGGCCTCAGCGCTGGAGTGTGCTCCACTTCCGGGTCTTGCGTGGCTGGGAAAATTCTGGCCCTGCCAGCTGGGGGCCGACCCAGGTGATTGGAACCTACCACCAGCCACCAGACCAGCCGAGAGGAGGCGCCCTTTATCCAGCGCACCTCCCCCACCCCAGGCTCAAGGCTCTCCTGAGCGCCCCCTCAACCCGCGCCAGACCTCCATTGCGGGAGGTGCCAGAGGGTCAGAGGAGGCCTGGAGAGCCTCTGGCCCCAGCCCACCCAGCCTCCCTCTTCTCTGCAGGGCTGGAGGAGGAACAGCGGCAGGGTGACAGTCTATGACAACCAAACACTCTTACTGCCAGTTCACTGAGAGGTCAGCTCAGCCCCAGAGGGCATCTGAACCCCAGAAAGCCTGGCCTGGTCTGCGCTCAGCAGGAGCCCCCCCCCCAGAGGCAGCCCCAGACACTGCCCCCACACGCCTGGCCAGGACGCCGAGGGTTCTGCCTGGCAGAGAGGCTGCGCCACCCTGGGAAGGCAGACGTGCTCGGCATGGAGCCAGGAGGTGGGCCGCTGTCCCCTGTGGCTCATTCTGCAAGGCAGGCAGCCGTCACCCACAGCGCCTGACTCTGCCACTGTCCCCATGGTGGAGGAGGCAGGAGAGCCCACTGTGGTGCTGGCCACCGCCTCTCCTGGGCTGCAGGTCTCCAATCTCTCCTCCCTGGACCTGTCACACGAAACATCAACAGCCCAGAGCCTCTGATCTTCCCCTCTCCCGTGTCCCTTAATTAGAATTTAAGGACATGCGTACAGGCTTAAAACCCGAGTGATTATAGGACTCTGCCTGGGACGTGGGGGAGGCAGTTTCTAAGACACAGGTCTTTTCTTTGGCCTTCAGATACCTCTTGGGCCTCAGTTTCCCCACCTCACTGTTGTGAGGACTCAGCAGGCGAAGAAGAGGGTGACAGAGTACTTTGCAAACAGGGAGGGGCAGGGTGGCTGGTGTGGGCAGCCTTGGCTGCACACAGTAGGTGCTCAACAGTTGCATAAACCACCACTTGTGGACCAGAGAGGGCTCCTGGCCCTCAGCAGTCCTGGAAAATGAGGCTTATGCCCCCATTTTGCAGAAAGAGTGACTGAGGCCCAGAGAGGCCAAGTCTGGGGTCCTACAGCTCAGACTGGAGCCTTCCCGCCCCCACCCCATGGTTCCCCCCACTTCAGCTGGGACAGAGGTGGACCCTAGAGGTGGACATCGGTCTGAATGTGCCCCTGGGCAGTGGGAGGTGCCCGGACCCCAGTGTCAGGCTGGCCCCGCTCTGGGGCTGCGCTTCACCTCCATGCAGCCAGAGGGGACATGGGGAACGATTCCACTGGGAAAGTCGGCCTGGCCGGCCTCAGCGGGCCACAGCCCTGGTTAGCCGGACCCTCCACAGCCCTGGTCCCCTGCGCCTAGGCCGGGAGTATCTTGTCCCTGCTGCCCTTTCCACAGCCAAGTGCTCTAGGCTGCCCCAGCTCCTGGGGGCGGCATTGTGGGGTACAAGACCCTTCCGCCACCCCCTTCCTGGAGTCCCCAGAGGACAGATGAAGGCACCGACACAGGCTGGGCAGGGCCTGGCAGGCCCTCGGTGACACCCGCACTACCCCACCAGGGTTCCTACTCGTCCCCCGCGCTGCCCCGCCAGGGTTCCCACAGGTCCCCAGCCGCTCGCGGCCCCCGCGGGCTCCTGTGCCCGCCCGGCCCCACCGGTGGCAAAGTTGGATCCCAGACCTGCGCCCCCAGGCAAAGGACAGACCCCTAGGGCAGCCACGAGGTGACCCTGGGCCGAGGCCCCGCCTCTTCCAGCAGATTTTCCAAGAAGTCGGAGGGGGCTGGCCGGGGAGGGGGCGAGATGGGGCGCAGCGGGGTCCAGGGAGGAACTTCAGGCAGGGGACCCTCGAGGTGTGCCCGGGGGGAGGAGATGGCGCCAAGACGCGGCTGGCGCGGCCCGGGGCTGGCTGGGTCGTGCGCTCGCAGCCGGGGCCGGGGGCCGGCCCGCTCCCGACGCCGCCCGGGGTTGGGAGTCCCTGATCCTGGGACCCGGGTCGGGCGGGGGGACTTGGCGCCCGGCGGCGCGGCGGGGAGCCGGGGCCGCCGCGCCGCAGACAAAGGCTCCGACAGGTCCCCGCCGGCTTCTCTCCGCACGTCCCCGCCCCTGACCGCCACCGCCGCGGCCACCGCTTACCTCGGCCGGGCCGGGGCTGGGGTCCTCGGAGCGCCCCGCCCGCCCGCGCCGCCCCCGCGCCCCGATCCCTGCGGCTCCGGCCAGGCGCGGCCGGCGTCCTCCGCCGGTCCCCAAGTCCCCCGGGCCCGGTCGGCGAGCGCCTGCGGGGGGGCGCAGCGGCGGCGGCGGCGAGCACAGCCCGGGCGGCCGCGCTCCGCCCCCGCCGGCCCCGCCCGCCGCCTCCCTCCCCCCCTCCCCCCCCCCTCCCTCCCTCCCCCTCCCTCTCCTGTCCCCCCTCCCCTCTCCCGTTCCCGTCCCCTCTCCTCCCCTCCTTCCCCCTCCGTCTCCCTGCTCCCCTCCTTCCTCTTTCCCCCTCCGCTCCTCTACCCCTCCCCTTCCCTTCGCCCCCTACCCCCGTCCCTTCCCACCTCCCCTCTCCTTCTCCTCCTTCTTACTCCCTCGCCCCTCCTCCCCCCTCCTCTGCATCCAGAGTCTGCCAGGAGAGGCTGAGGTCGCAATCCCGACACCCCAGGGCGGGACATGGTGGCCCCGGGTAACCCCAGGGCGACCTGCGGACTGATCTAGCCCGACAGCCCCGCTACCCACCCACCCCCAACCTTGGCGCCTAGGCCCACTGCCCCGACCCTCCAGGTCCGCTTTCTGGAGCAGGCGGGGGAAGGGGCAGGTCACGCAGGGTGACCAGTCTGAAAGTTTTGAAGGATCGGTAGGAGAGCGCGATTCCAGCCCGGTCTGAGTCTGGGGCTGCGAAGACCCCCGCCCCCGTGCTGCGCCCTCACTTGGTCCCCGCCTCAGCCCAGTCCCTTTCTCCTCCGAGCTTTGGGTCAGATCCTGACCGTGTTGCTTCTCAACACCGGGCCTCGGTTTCCTCCCCAGGTAAACAGAATTATAACCCTCCCTGGAGGGCTGTCCCAGAGCATATGCACTTCTCTCTGAGCCTCGGTTTACCATCTGTACCATGGCCCTGGGAGACTGCGATCTATGGCCATAGCACCCTGAACGCCCATCTGGGAAGCTAAGCAGGGCAGGTCTGGCTAGCACTTGGGCGGGACAGACTGAAGAGCCCACCTAGGCCCAGGGACCTAAGCCAGGATGGCAGGCTGGGAGTGGTACTTGCAGGGAGAGGGGCCCAGAGGCAAGGTGAGATCAGGACCCAGGCAAGAAGCACGTGCGCCCCAGGTCCTGCCAGGGCCAAGGCCAGGGCTGTCCATGGGAGCCGGGAAAGACCCACCAGGATTGAGCCACCTGGTGGGATTGCCACAGGCGCGTGCCCTTCCTTCAGGGTCCAGCAGACTAGCTCCTTTGGGGCCCTAAGCCCCACCTCCGCCTTCAGCCCCTCCGGGGAGCCCCCAGGGCTGCACCTTTGATCAAGCCCTCACCCATCTCCTCTACAAGAAGGGAAGCCCGTGAGAGTAGGGACCTGCTTCAGTTCTGTCTGGGTCCTGGAGGCTCAGTGGAGAGTCTGGCATACAGCAGGAGCCAAATATTTGCTTGAAGGGTAGACTGCATGGGGAGCTGAATAAGGAGGTGTTAAGTGAAGTGAAATGAGCCGGGAGGGGGCTGATGTACCCTCAAGGCGGGTGCCTATCTCCCGACCTTCCTCTGGGCTAGAGGTGGCCATTTGGTTGCTCCAGCTGGTTGATCCTACAGTTAATAAGCCCAGTGCTTCCTGTAAATCTAGAGCTTTGAAAGGGGATCCTCAGCCTGGGCAGGAAGCCATGCCTTATTGTCCTGGGTGTGGGGAGGTTTCCAAATAAAAACTGTTTGATGGGTGCAAGACACTGTTCCAGATGCAGGGGACATATAGGGGTCCCTGCTTCTATGGGGTTTCAGCCTAATGGGAGACTCTGGCAATAGACAAGTACAGCAATTTCGGAATCATCAAATGTTTGGAGACAATAAGAGTGATGGAACAGATGAGAGCGTGTGGCAGTGGGGTGGGGGTGGGCTTCAGTATCCAGGTGGTCAGTGAAGGCCACTCTCAGAAGATGACATCTGGGTTGAGAGATTTGAATGATGAAAAGGAGCCCATTGTGGGCAGGTTTGTGGGAAGGGTACACCCAGCGCAAAGTGCCCAGACTGGAAAAAGCTCATTAGATCCAAGAACAGAGGGAAGGCCAGTGTATCGGGAACAGGTACAGGGAGGAGGGGAGGATGGGAGGTGAAGTTGGGGGCAGAAACCAGCCAGGGGGTCTTGCTGGCCACGGGAAGGGGTTGGAACCCCTGGAGCAAGACCTGACCTAGGTTTTTAAAACTTCACCCTTGCCGGGTTGCTCATGCGAGTGAAAATTGGAACAACCCTCTGGAAAGTAAATTGGTTTAAAAACCATGCTTACCTTCTGGTCCAGAAAAATCTAGCCTAAGGAAATAACTAAATACAGAAAAGGCTTTCTATACAAAGATGCTTGTCATAGTCACCAAACACTGCAAATAGCCCCGTTGCCCAAGACAAGTGTATAATTAATATTGCTCACAGTGGGGAACAGGCGACATGATTATTATATTTAAAAAACTCAAGAAAATCAGTGCCATAATGTGTAACCCCACAGAGAAATCTTAAGTCACCATTAGGCTATGTGGTTAGGAAGGGTTTATAATAATATGGAAAGCTCACACTGAGTGATGCCAAAACAGGAAATGGGAAGAAATACAAAAGATATTTTTCACCTTATGCAAATAATTGGAAAAACTGGGTAAAATTATTTCCTGGGAAATCATAAATGAGAAGAAAAGTTGCTATCAGAAGGGAAAGAAATCTGAATAGAACAATCACTGGAGAGGAAATGGAGAAATTTGTTAAACTACTACTTCACTCTCCAAAACAGCAGGCTTAGGCAGTTTCACAGAATTAAAGAATTCTACCAAATTTTTAAAGGCTAGAGAACCACATTACAACTCAAAATATTCCAGAGCACAGAAAAAAGAAAAGAAAAAAAAGAAAAGCTTCTTAAACCTGACAAAGATTGCTCTGAGAAAACAATAGACTGGTCTTATGTATGAACATCAGTATAAAATCCTAAGTAAAATATTAGCAAACAAAATCCAGGAGCATATTAAAATAAGAATACTCCACAACAGTCCAAATGAAAGGATAGTCTCATATAAGGAATGTCATTAACATGCACCAATAACATAATTCATCATGTTAACAGAGCAGGAGAAAAAGCTGTCTGATTAGCTACATGGATTCCAAAAAAGCATCTGATAAAATATCACATCTGTTCTTGACCACAAGATGGGTTCAGGAAAAAAAATATATAACATCTATAGCCCACTGCAACCTTGAACTTTTGTACTCAATTGATCCTCCTGCCTCATCCTCCTGAGTAGCTGGGTCTACCGATATGTGTTACCACACCTGGCTAATTTTTAAATTTTTTTGTAGATAGAAGGTCTTGCTGTGTTGTCCAGGCTGGTCTCAAACTCCTGGGATCAAGTAACCCTGTGATCTCAACCTCCAAAAGTGCTGAGATTATGGGTATAAGCCACTGCACTTGGCCCTAGTCTTAATTTTTTTAAACCTTTTTTTTTTCTTTTGAGACAGAGTCTTGCTCTGTCACCCATGCTAGAGTACAGTGGTGTCATCATAGCTCACTACAACCTCCAACTCCTGGGCTCAAGCAATCCTCCTGCCTCAGCCTCCGGTGTAGCTGGGACTAAAAGTGTGTACCACCACACCCAGTTAATTTATTTTATTTTTTTGTAGGGATGGGATCTCAGTCTTGCCCAGGCTGGTCTCGAACTCCTCACCTCAAGTGATCCTCCCTCTTTGGCCTCCCAGAGTGTTGGGATTACAGGCGTGAGCCACCGAACCTGGCTTAAAAACTTTAATAAAATAGGAATCAGGAGATATTTTATGTGTACTGCAAGTCAAAAGGTATATCCCATTAAACACAAAAGCAAAGCTTGGATGTCTTCTCTCCTCTGTCATTTAACGTTCCCTTCCTCTCCCTTTCAGAGTCCTAGCTGACATTTTAATACAAGAAAAAGAAATAGAATATATAAAATTGGAAAAGAGGAGTTAAGTTATTGTTATTTGCAGGTGACAGGATTATATAGCTGGAAGATCTAAGTGACCCAAATAAAAAACTTTTCAGAGATTTCAATGGCCTTCCTACAGTTGGGGCTCAGAAAACAGTACCCCAACATGAAGGCCTCAGAAGCAAAAGTTTTTTCTGACCTCCTGTCCTGCCTCTCAGTCCTGTTTTTCCATGAAACTAGCCATAGAAACTAGAATCCTTCTTCCCCAATTGACCGGGGGGGGGGGGGGGGGGGGGGGGGGGG
>VSMD01078991.1:0-19859 GCA_008750895.1 Mirza zaza | reverse complement strand
GGGGGGGAGGGCGGGGGGGCCGCATGTTGTAAAAGCCAGAACCCCTTTCCTGAAAGTCAGTCATAAAACCTAAAATCACTGAGTGAAAATTGGCCATAAAGAAATTATGTGGGCCAGGAGTGATGGCTCATGCCTATAATCCTAACACTCTGGGAGGCTGAGGCGGGAGGATCGCTTGAGGTCAGGAGTTTGAGACCAGCCTGAGCAAGAGTGAGATCTTGTTTCTACTAAAAAAAAAAATAGAAATTAACCAAAACAACTAAAAATAGAAAACATAAGCTGGCTGTGGTGGTGAATGCCTGTAGTCCCAGCTACTTGGGAGGCTGAGGTAGAAGGATCGCTTGAGCCCAGGACTTTGAGGTTGCTGTGAGCTAGGTTGACGACATGGCACTCTAGCCTGGGCAACAAAGTGAGACTCTGTCTCAAAAAATAAAATAAAATAAGGGGGAAAAAGAAAAAGAAATGGTCTAATTTACCTTGTTTGATGGCAGGTCATGAGACCCCCATTCCAGAGAGGGCCCTGCCCTTACTCAGAAGGCAGCATGCTGCTCAGAGAGGCCAGGAAGAATCTAGACAGAGAGACTCTGCTGGGTCTCCCACTCAGTCTGTGAGCATTAGATCAATCCTTTGTGTCCAATCATATTTCTACACGGCCATCTATACTTTACTGAACCTCCGTAACAGTGCACAATTTCCCCTGTGTCTTTGGGTCTTCATTCTGAAGGCTCTTGTGTATCACATTAAATAAATTTGAGTGCCTTTTCTCCTGTTAATCAATCTGCCTCGAGTTAGTGATTTCTCAGTGAGCATTTAGGGGGCCAAGCACCTCAGTCCCTACATTACGTAGGTGCGACAGGCAATTGCTTACGCAATGTGTGCTTTTGTTAAAACCCAGCAAAGCTTCACTTGAGATTTCTGCATTTCACTGTTTATAGATTTTGCCTAAAAAAAACCCCAACAATGACAAATACCGGCTTCTAGCTAATGATGTGCATGCTTAGGGGCAAAGCATCCTCTTGTCTTGTCTGAGACTACTTGGAAGCACATCGAGAGTCCGGATCGGCAGGTGAGAGCAGCCGTGTAGACAGACAGACAGATAACTGGTGCCATACAGAGAGCCGGAAACAGCATGTGAGTACTCAAGGCACAATTCTTTCCACTTTTCTCTATGTTTAAAAATTTCATAATAAAATGTTGAGGGGAAGAGAAAAATACAGGCAGCCCGGTGGTGCACCCCGCCCCCCAAGCCGCCTGCCATCGCTCCAGTGGAGCTGTGCCCAGCCCCGGTGGCTGGGCCATCTGCTTCCTTCAAAGCTCAAACCTAATTTATCCCCAACTTATTAACTTAAAGCCCATTAGAATCTTTCCCACCAAGCGGTGCATGCAGTGGAGAGCAGACAGAGCCAGCGAGCGCCCTGCTTAGACACGCCGCCCAGGGAGGGACAGGGAGCCAGCTGGCTGTGTGCTCCTCAGACCCCCTGGTGCAGGGGTGGCCGTCACATACGTCCCTCCTCTAATTCTTACAGGGACTGGGGTACTCAGTGAGCCAGGGAACCAGCTGGGGAGTGGTGAGCCGGGGTTCCACTGGAAGATGGTGGCCTCATAACCATGGCACCAGCCATTGTCATGGCGACCCACTAGCATTAATGCTCACGCAACCCCAGGATGAGAGTACTTACTGGGACACCTTAGGGCAGGCCCGGGAGCCAAGGGTTCAAAGCCTGCCAAGGACAGAAATGCCCCCTGCAAACTCCCCAAGCCTCAGGCCCATGGAGGAGAAGGCCCTTTGCCCAGCGTGGCTGGGCTGGGACGTACAGCACCAGCTCATTTCTTCTGTGCCAGGACAGGACACCTACCACGGCATCAAACCCATGGGAGAAAATGAGACTCAGCCATGTGGGCAGAATAGGCATAATGAACCCTCAGACAAAACCCTGGGTTCCTCTCCTAAGAGGGCAAGGCTATCCTGCTGGCACGTGCCAGACATCAAAGCTCTGCAGGACTGTGTGGGGGTGGCGAGTATCACACTGGCTATGTGCCAGCCTCTGGACCAAGTGCACTGTCTGCTCAGATCCTCTCTGGACTCTGGAAGGAGAAGCTGTGACAGGGCCAGCCAAGGCTTGAGAGGTGGAGGGGCTTGGCTTGGTCACACACTGCGGCCAGGCAGATGCCCACCCCTGCAGCCCACATCCGTCCTGCGGGTCATGCTGCTCTCTGGAGCCCCCAGACCCCTAGGCCTGGAGATTGGGGAACCACAACCCAGGCCAGGCTTCCAGGACTGGGTCCCCATCCCTCGGAAACCCCGGGCCGGGAGGGGGGGTGAAGACTGGCTCAGGCTGCAGGCGGCTGCTGGAGGCTGCCCGGGGCGGGAGGAGCTGCCTGGCCTGGCTGCTGCTGTGGACGAGGTGGCGGGGGAGGGGGCATGGGAGCCTCAGGGGACCCTGGGCCTGCTGGAGCCCTGACCACCCCACCACCAGCCAGCTCCAAACAAAACCCTTCCTCGTGCCTCGGCATCCCGACCCTGCACCCGCCCAGAGGGCCCCCCCCCAGCCAGCCCCTCCCTGGCAGCACCAGCCACACCCAATTTCCCGAGGCTTCCTTCCGTGACTTCTGCGTGGCAGGGACGACCCTGAGCACTCCCAGACATCAGCTTCATCTCACGGAATCCCCACCGTGGCCTCTGAGGGAGGCTTGACGGGACCCCACTTTATAGATGGGAATCACGCCCAGAGAGGTGACTGCAATTGCCCAAGGTCACATAGCACAGAAGGCTTGAGGAATCTGCTCCTCTCTGGACCTCGGGACAGGGCAGGGTACAGAGGAGGACTCAGTAAGTGCTGTCGAAAGAATTCTGGGGAGAAGGAGCTGGGAGTAGGGGACATGGCGCTGGCCCAGGGCCCGGCCCCCACCCTGCTGACCCCAGATGAGTGCAGGACGGACGGGCAGATCCCTACAGATTCATCCTGTTCCCAGAGCAACCACACAGTAGCTCATGTCTTACGCCTTTGGAATTATCGTGCCCATTTCACAGATGAGAAAACTGATCCCAGAGGGCCTGAGGCTGGCCCCAGGGTGCCACAGAGCCAGGGCCAGAACTGGGCCCACCTGGGCCGTGAGCCAGCACCCTCCCTCAGTGGTCAGCCAGGGCTCCTGGCCTCACCGGGCCCTACCTGAGCCTCACCTGGACCTTACCTGGGACCTACCTGTGTTCCTTCTAAGGCCACTCACTGTGGCGTCAGAATCTGCTCACCAGACACGAGCTCAGAGGGAGCCTTTGTACTCTCTATTTACAAGAGGAGCCTTGTGAGCAAATTAGCAGAGTAACCAGGGAAAATGTTTGGTTTCTGTGGGTGGGAGTTGGAGCCATCTGTTCCCAACTGCTGAGAAAACACTGGAGCAGTCCCTGGAGCCACAGTGCCCGGCAGAGCTTCAGCAAGTGGGACCGGGCACCCACAGGCTGTGTGTCCCGGGCCAGGGCACTCGACCTCTCTGGGCCTCAGTGTCTAGTGTGTAAAACCCTGTCCGGTCTATGGCTCCTGCCTCCCTTCTGCCCTCACATCCCCTGGGGCCCGCCCCTGGGACCGAGCCCCTCTCTGGCAGGGGCAGGCTGCCAACCTCCACGAGGACGGCGTGGCTTTCCCGGCACCGGCCTTCGAGTTTTGTTTGCTATTGGACTCATTTGTTCCCAAGCTGAAAATAGCTTTATTATTTCCTCTAAATACAAAGCTAATAATTCGCCAGTCCAGACATTCATGGCACAGAGAGGTAAACCAAGAGAGGTGGCCCCGAACGTCTGTTGAGGGAAATGTCTGCCCGGACCCCTCGCTAAGCAGCGTGACACGTCGGGGGCTGTGGACGGGCGGCATGGCCGACTGGGGTGTTCCAGAGACAGAGAGCTACGGGGAGGTGGGGATAGAGGACTACCCGCCCCACCCGGACCCTTCCGCTCCTTGTCGGGGCCCCTGGAGACTGTGGCCTCAGGGCTGGCTCCCTGGGGACCGGCACGCCCACACCTTCCCTTTCCCCATCACTCGGGGGAACAGAAAGGTTTGGAGTCTGAGCCTTGAAGGTGAGTTGGTGCCCAGCGGCCGGGAGCCGCAGTCAGTAGGGACGACAATGACATGCCCGGGGAATCGCGCCACTCGGGCAAATTCGACCCATCGGGGCCGCTGCCAGCCGCTCAGCGCTTCTTGGGGAGGCCGGATGGACCCTGTGGCCGTCACCTCCTGAGAGCAGACGTGGATGTTGGCTTCTTTGCTGAAGCCAACTGCTCTGGCTGGAACATTCCAGTGCTGTGTAGTAGTGTCTCCCACCCGCTCTGAAGAGTCGATTGTTATGTATTTTCAGGAATATTTGTGAGATGGTTGTTGAACCTAGCCATTATTAAAAATTAAATGAAACAAGCTGGGTGTGGTGGCTCACGCCTGTAATCTTAGCAGTCTGGGAGGCCCAGGCAGGAGGATTGCTTGAGCCCAAGAGTTTGAGGTTGCTGTGAGCTAGGGTGATGCCACGGCACTCTAGTCGGGGAAACAGAGCGAGATTCTGTCTCAAAAAAAAAAATTAAATGAAATAAACCTTAAAAGATAGTGCATACTCAAAACTCATCACCTCCTGATTATTCTACTGCTGTCGACGCTCTTGGGTTACGAACGTCGCCCGTGTCTGCAGGTAGAAATGCCGTCTAACGGTGCTGCTGTAGTTCTCTTCCCAACTCTGAGGCCAACGATGTCCCGTTGGCATCTATAAATCAGTCCTGGTGGGAACATTTGCACTCCAGACAATGCTACTCATCAGCAGGGCCTTTCCCGCCTGGGAGCCAGTGTTTGTCTGCACATCACGGTTTGTCCCCCGCATCTGGAGTGTCCTGCAGTTCTCCCCTCTGAGGGTCCCCCAAACACACCCCAGACTCCCTGTCCCCTGCCTCTAGCCAGGGGTCACCTCTCTGGACAGCTCCTCCCTGGCCTCTGGCTTCTCTGCTCCACCCCCTCCCCACATCCAGGGCGCCTCTCCCAGGACAGAGCTGATCCTGCCGCCCCAGCACCAAATCCTCCCATGGCTCCCACCTGCCCTCCAGACAAACCCAAGCTCCAAGCTCCGTCAAGGCTGGTCACGTAAGTGTCACCCACCTCATTGTTCACCCCCCAGATGTTGCCAAATGGACACGGCCCAGCAGAACACCCTAAGCCCAGGTTAGGGGTCCTCTGCCCAAGCTCTCTTCTGGTCCTCCTCGGGATGCTGAATTCCCTGTCCATGTGGTCCTGAGCCCCGTCTGGGGCCTGCGTGGATTTTTCTCCAGAGGCCCACGTGGCTGGTGCGTGTACCCCTAGACCAAGGGGGCTGAGGAGGATGGTGTGTTTGCTGGGAAGAAGGACAAGGACTTGGACTTGCCATCCGGGGTGTCCACACTCATCACATGTGACATCTCACTGTCTGGCAGGGAAGGGAAGGAAGGTGGGGGTGGTCTGGGGTTGGTCAGGGCCAGTGACTAGAGGTGAGAGGTCACCAGAGATGCCACCTGCCACCACCAGGTCCTGGCAGGGAACTCACTTCACTCCTGGCCTTCCAGGTTGTTAGAAAGGCGGGAGACAGAACGTATTAGTTGAACACTTCGTGTGATTTATAATTCTTAACCGTGCTATGTGGGCCTTTCACAGTTTCACGATAACCTAGGCCTTGCAAATTTAGGGGTGGGCCTGACCCTTAGTTCCAGACTCTGTATCTTGGATCTTTTGTCAGCCAAGAATACCTGTCCCCTTGGAAACTTTCAGAACTGTCGTGGTCATTATAATTATGGGCTGTGAGCCCGACCAAGTGGGGTCGGGTTTCAGGCTGAGGACCCTGAAGGGCTGCTCCTAGTCCAGGAGGAGCGTGGTGCTGGTGAAAGGCGGCTGTTTTGTTTCTGGAAGGAGCTTATCTTGGCTGAATTCTCTTAATCCTCTTGCAGGATTAAGGAAACTCAATGCACGTCCCAGTGATAATGCCCTTTAAGGATTTAATAGGCTTTAGGCTTTCTAAGAGAAAGCCTTGGATGAGGAATTTGAAGAACTTATTTCAGCTCCAGACTTTGCTCATCACTCACTGGGTGACCTTGATCTGTGTCTGTTTCTCTACCTGTAAAGAAAAGGGTTAGCGGTGGCCTGTGGGCCCTGAACAGCTGTGTGTCTGAAGGGGAGGGCTGTGGTTGCTACCGTGTGTGCCAGCTTTCGTTCATAGCGCCCTTTAACTCGGGAAGATGGGATCAAGCTACTGCAGCCACCTGTCTGCTGTGTGCCCAGCGCCTATGTGCAGAAGGAAGTTCAGAAAGACACACAGAACAAGAGAAGGAGAGATAGAGGCAGAGGCCTGGCAGCATTATTTGTGACTCTGGATCCAGCCTTACCTGACACTTACCATGTGAGGCAGTAAGTTCCCTTTTTAGCATGAAGCTGTTTGTGGGGTGTTTCCAGGGCATAGGACTGGAGGGGTGTGGGTGCATCTATAATTCCAGGTGGAGGAATCTATGGATTTCATCAGATTCTCAAAGTCCATCCATCACCCTCTTCACGTAGCCAGCTTCATCCTTGGAGCTGCAGTCACACTGTCACACACTCACAGTCCCCAAGCAGGAAAGCTGCCCTTTCTCCCCCATGTTTGTATACCAAAGCTCAGGGAAGGCTTTGATTGGCCTTGCAAGGGTCACATGGCCACTGCTGAGCCAATCACCGGGCTAGGGTTGGAGTGTCACAGTCAGTTGGCCTGTCAGGTGCCCACGGTGGTAGCTGGGTGGGAGGATGTAGATTGCATGGTGGGGTCAGGGGGTCCTGCAGCAGAAGGACAAGCAGCACACGCCCTCTGCAGCAACTGTTCCATCGCCAGTGTCGGCACTGTGACTGGCAGAACTTGGGATCCATGTGCATAACGGGAGTTTCATTTGATGGGGTGGTTGGGGATGGCTCCTGAAGAGGTGGCCTTTGGGCTGAGATGAGATGGCAGAAGCCAGGAAAGCTGGGACAAGAAGGTGGGAATGGGAAGGGTATGGTGGGGTAGGGCCTGCATCAGGGCTTGGGGAGCTTCCTGGGACACAAACCCAGCTCAGAGGGGTTCAGACCCTAAGGGGAGTTTATTAGCTCCTGTAGACAAGGCGGGGCTAGGGCCAGGGTGAGGGTAGAACCAGGGACAAGGAAGCCTGGGGGCCCTCTGTGTCTCTGGTCTCTGGCGTCCCACAATTCCTGGTTCACAGCCTCCCACCTCCACCCGCTAGGAGGGCCTGAGCCCTCTCTCCTGGTTCCACTGTGAAAAAATCTCAGGGGAGAACTCTGATTGGCCCAGCTTGGGTCACATGGTCGCCGGGCATGGGGCAGTCAGGGCAGCGAGTGTGAGGGAGGAGGGGCTCTTCCCAGGAAGCAGGTGTTTGTCTAGAACAGGGAGGGCACTGGTGTTCAGAGTGACAGAGGGTCACACTGCAGCATCTAGAATGTTCTTCAGAGGGAAGAGAGAAGGTGAAAGAAAAGGATTCCAAGAGTTAAGTGGGAAACAGCTCTTCTAGTCTATTCTTATCCCTTTGATCCTTATCGGTATTGTCAATTCCATGACAACAGGGAGTTGAGCTTAAGTCACAAGCGATTTTTGTGAGCATCAAACTTTGTATTTTTATCACTCTGACTCCTCCCCAGTGATTGCTTTCCCAAGGGCAGGGCAGGGTGTATCTGAGGATCCACGGTGTGTACAGGGTAGGAGGGAGCCCCAGTGGCCCTGGGACACCCGGTGGCGGTGGCCGCGCTGACAGGCTGCTGGGCTCTGCTCTGCGACTTCATCTCTGCAGTGGCCTGTCTGGCTCCCACCTCCCGAAGGACATTTGCAGCTTTGTAGTGGAGAGCGCCAGCCTCAGTTTCACTTGAAACCGTAATCTTCAGCCTCAGAGGCCACACGCAGCGACAAACACTGATTCACACACACAGACACACACTCACAAATCATAGACACACACAAACACCCCGAAACACTGTCACACACAGAAATGCACATACGCTCCGACATACACGCTGATGCACAATGGACACACATATGCATTCGTGAAACACACACACTCAGACACCAACACACACAGACACAGACACACACAGAAATTCAGACACGGACAGACAGAGACACACAAGGAAATATACAAATGCATCGCACAGACCTACGCACCCAGACACATACATACAGACACCTGCACATAAACGCAGGTAAACAGGAACACACACACACACACACACACACACACACACACACGGTCTCACGCAGACACACGCAGTCAGTGGTGCACTGGGTAATATTTAGCAACCAGCTTTCTGATTTGCAGCAGTTGCCAGTTTCTATGGTGTAAATGTTCCCACCATGGCTGGTTTCAAGCTACTGTCGACAGAAGGTCCTTGGGTGCCTCGAGGGATACTGAGGACTGGACTGGGTTCTGGACAGCGGCCTCTCCTCTCCTCTGGGCACTGCCCCCCCAACTTGGAGAGGAGTTACCTCCCTCCCCAGAAGCCAGCTGAGCTCACCTCTCAGGGCTCTATCTGCCCATCGTTGTCCCTGACTGGTCCCATCAGCCCCTCGGGGTTGGTGATCCCCAAGGGTGTTGACAAGGAACAAGCTGAGAATGCTGCGGCCTTGGCCCATTGCTGGGAGGGCCATGCACTGTCTTTGTCCCTCTTCCGGGGTCACTTTACTTTCCCAGCCTTCCTACCTGCCATGAAGTGGCCTCAGACTCCTGCCTGACCCTGGGGGGGCACTCGGGAGGCAGCGGTGTCACTTTAATAGACGGAAGAGGCTGCAGATAAACCAGGGGCAGAGTGGCCTTCAGGTGGGCTTCCCTGTCCCTGGGGTGGGACAGCTCCGAGGCACATCCTGCCACAGCCAGAGCGAGCCCCCCAGGTTGAGCTCCAGTTGTCCCCGTGGCACTGGCCACACAAGGAAGGGGCTTGTCCTGCTTTGCACAGCCCGTCTCAGATCCGGGTAAGGGACTTGATCCACATCCTTGTTCCAGCTGCTGCTTCTGGGCACCAACCCCTTGGGCTTCCTGTCCCCAATCGTTGCTTCTGCAAAGGGTCTCAGAGACCCACACCGTTTTGTCCCCAGTGTGCTCTGACTTGGATGGAGTATGATGCAGTGGTGGCAGCAAGAGCCACAGCCCGGGACACCTGTGGAGGGGCCCTGGGGAGGGCCCAGCCAGTGTCAGGGGGCTGCCCGTGCACCTGGTCGCGTCTGACGCCTCCGCCAGCTGGTTCTGGCATGGTCCCTGCCTGGCAGGAGTGCGGCAGGAGCTGGGGAAGGTCTGGATTGCACAGAGGGGGGCTGGGAGGTCCAAGCCTTGCACAGTGCTCAGCCCTCCAGGGACAGGGACATGCTCAGAGAGCTTGTTCTGCCTGGCGCTGCCCAGAGACTCAGGGACCCAGGCATGTTCCGGTGGTGAGCGCAGCTGAAGCACACGCCCGGGCCGTGCCACAGGAAGAGGCGCCTGCGGGCACCATCCCTCGCTACCCGGCGCTGACTACACTCCCCTGAGTGGGCCAAGTGCTGGCGCGTGGCGAGGTGTGTTTGTGTCAAGGACGCTGCAGCAGCAGCCAAGGTGGAGGCCCTGGGTCGCCCTGGGGTCAGGACTCCTTTCCTGCAATGCACCTGGGCGCCCACCGTAGGCTCCAGGGACAGCAAGACAAAGCAATGGACACCCGTCCTTGGGGAGCACCCGGCACGCTAGTGATGACAGGCGGAGGGGATGGCAGGCCTGGGCGAGAAGGCTCTGGGCCGGGCAGACTGCTGGGGCTGTATCCGTGGCTCCCACTACCTTGCAAGTCAGCCCCTCCCTCTGTGCCTCAGTTTCCTCCTCTGCAACGGGCCTGATAACAGCATCCACCTCCAAAGGCCATAGTGAGGCATTAATGCTTCAATTCATGGGAAGTTCTCGGTGGCTGTGGGCCATCAGGTTTCGGAACGGAGCATTGAGCAGGCTCGGAGCGTGGCCAGGGACCGGGGCGGGCTGCAGAGCGGCCCACCAGGTAGGGCTGGGCCTGGAGGGTCTGAACCAGAGGGAGCACCGTTGCAGGGCCTCGCTTCTGGGTGGGTGCTCGCCAAGTTCCCAGGGACACCACCATGAGGAGGCGGTCAGGAAGCAAAGCCTGTTAGAACAAAAGTTGGTTTCTGTTGTGTTTTTTTTTTTGAGACAGAGTCTCACTCTGTCACCCATCATAGCTCACGGCAACCTCACACGCCTAGGCTCCAGCGATCCTCCTGCTTCAGCCTCCCCGAGTAGTTGGGACTACGGGCATCACCACCTGGCTAATTTCTTCTGTTTTTAGTAGAGACGGGGTCTCGCTCTTGCTCAGGCTGGTCTCAAACTCCTGACCTCAAGCAATCCTCCTGCCTCGCCTCCCAGAGTGCTAGGATTGCAGGTGTGAACCACCGTGCCCGGCCCAAAATATATTTTTATAAAAAGAGTTTCTCCATCACCAAGGCAAACCTGCTGAAGAGCTCAGATACGCTCCATGAATTTTTGCTATATTTGTATCTGTCTATTTTTGGGCTTTCTATTCTGTTCCATTGATTTATCTGTCTTCCCTTCACCAATACCCCACTTTTTTTTAAGAGATGGGGTCTTACTCTGTCACCCAGGCTGCAGTGCAGCGGCTACTTACAGGCACCATCACAGTGCACTGCAGCCTCCAACTCCTGGGCTCAAGCGATCCTCCCGCCTCAGCCTCCTGAGTAACTGGGTCTACAGGGGCATGACACCACAGCCGGCTATTTAAAAAATTTTAATAGAGACGGGGTCTTGCTATATTCCCCAGGCTGGTTTCGAACTCCCAGCCTAAAGCGATCCTCCCCCCTCAGCCTTCCAGAGTGCTGGGATTACAGACGTGAGCCACTGCACCTGGCCAAACAGGGTAAATCTTTTCTTTTATTCTTGTTTCTTTTATATCCCTCTGGGAAATGTTGTAATTATTCATTCGTTTGACAAATGTTTCCGGGGCAACTCCAGACATTGTAGCCCTTTTTCATATACAGCCTACTCATTTCGTTCAATTAATTCCTCAGTGTCTTCTACCTCCGCTGCCATTGTGAGTGATTTGCTGTGACTATCGTGGGACTTCCCTGTGCCACTGTGTTTTCTAACTAATCACTGCTGGTGGGTAGAAAACTACGGATCTGTGAACATTACCTTCGTGACCAGACACCTACCCGAGCCTTCTCATTGGTTCTCGTAGTTTCCTGTGGGGTTTCCAGGTAGACAGTCACATAATCTGCAAAGAATCATCATTCTGCCTCCTTGTTTCCAATATTTTTTGTTTTGTGTTTAATGGTGGTAAAATATACACAACGTAACATTGACCATTTTAGCCACTCTTAAGTGTAGAATTCAGTGGCACAATTTGCAATGTGGTGCGACCATCTGGTCGCAGAGGTTTCTCATCATTCCAGACAGAAACTCTGTTCCCATTACGCAATCAATCCCCACCCACCCTCCCCTGGCTAAGCGCCCAAGCTCCCTGGAGGTGGCAAACACCCTGAGCCTTTTTCAGGGCTGGTGGCCCGAGTCACTTTGCCCCTTTCCGCTGGGTGGCTCTTGAGCGACTGGTGTGTGGAGCTGCCTCTCTTCCTGCACCTCAACCAGACGTCCTTCATCTCGAGGCCAGGCCTCCGCTGGTGTGAACATGACCAAGCCGGGGTCCGGGTCTGGGGTCCACACCGCGGGCCACGGCACCATAACCCAATCGTACTGTTCTGCCTGTGAGTTTGTCACGCCTGAGAATTCGCCCTCCTTTCTTCCGAGCTCAGCTGTGCGTTTGCATTTACAGCCCTGGGATCCGCGTCCGCCAGGTTCACTCCTGTTGCTGAAGCTCTCCCCGTTTTTTCCTCAGCATCCCACGGAGCCTCCTGGTGGTAGGGTTTCCATTTACAGAGCAGAAATCACGGCGCCTGCCTCCCCCAGACAGCAGCCGGGGCTGAAGGCTGGGTGCGTCGCTTCTGAAAAGTGGGTGCTGAATGTATCCGCTGACCAGTTCAAACGTAAAGTCAGGCGACTACTTAATAGGAGTTGAGGGCCGAACGCGAATTTTAAATGACTAGTAGGTAAATCACACCTTCTCTGAACCGGCCTGCTTCTTTGCTGGGTTTTATTTTAAGCACCTTGTGCTGCTATGGAGAACCTTTGTTCATAGCTCTTTTGCAGCCAAGCTCTCCCCCGGCTTATGCAAATACGAGTCCCCCAGAAGGCAGCCCCCACACCAACTGTGACGGAGCCAGTGAATTCCACAGTGGCTTCTGGGCTTCGCCACCGTCGGGGGACGCAGGCCTGGAGGTCAGGGCGGGATAGGAGGCAGGAGGCCCCTCCTGTCGTGTAGCCACGGCCCACCCAGCCCCTCCGCCGGCTCTTTCAGCAGAGTTGACGCACTCCTTTGGACAAAAGAGCACTTTTCTTGCTTTTTAAATATCTGAATATCTCAAAGCTGTTCTGTGTAGCACAGGACTGGGGAGGGTGTAAATCTACCCAAATGCTCACGTGTCGCAGGTGGAAGTGAAACTGGAGTGATCCAAGCAGCCTCCGACGATGGCTCCATCCAGCCCAGCCCAGCCCTTCCTGTGGCCGAGTCTACTTCCCTTTACCCTAAACCAGGGGACTTGTTTTGGCCAAGAGAATGAAGTGGTGGTGACACTGTGCCAGATCTGGGCCTAGTCTAAGAGACCTGGCAGCTTCCGCTGTCACTCTTTGGAAGGGAGCCGCCGTGGACGGGGTCTGACTGCCGGGTGCCTCCATGCTGCAAGGAAGCCCAAGCAGCCACGTGGAGGGGAGATGCGTGGGCACCTGCAGCCATTCAAGCCTGGGGAGTAAAGAACATCCTTTTTTTTGGGCCCAGTGGAGGCCAGTTGGGTCCAGGCAGATTGCAGGATCGTGAGAAATAATAAACTGTTGTTCTGAACCAATTTTGGGGGGTGAATTATTAGGCCCCAGTAAATCTCTGAAACAGCCATTTGGAAAATAAGTGGACTGACCCCATCTTGTAAAGCTAAATTGTTGTAATCCTGTAGGCCCCAGAAACTTCACTCCTAGATATTAAACCCCACAGGAATGCCCCAAAATACACATTCAGAAATATTCCTAGTGAAACTGTGTGAAATGGTCCTAAATTGAAAATAACCGCACATCCATCACCAAGAGAAAGATACACGACAAGCAAAGCCCCAGACCCTTCCTAGCAATGGAGAACTTTCTCAAAGAGCAAGATGTAACATTTCTCCTTTTTTTTTTTTTGAGACAGAGTCTCGCTTTATTGCCCAGGCTAGAGTGAGTGCCGTGGCGTCAGCCTAGCTCACAGCAACCTCAAACTCCTGGGCTCAAGCAATCCTGCTGCCTCAGCCTCCCAAGTAGCTGGGACTACAGGCATGCGCCACCATGCCCGGCTAATTTTTTCTATATATATTAGTTGGCCAATTAATTTCTTTCTATTTATAGTAGAGATGGGGTCTCGCTCTTGCTCAGGCTAGTTTCAAACTCCTGACCTTGAGCGATCCGCCCGCCTCAGTGTCCCAGAGTGCTAGGATTATAGGCGTGAGCCGCCTCGCCCGGCCAACATTTCTCCTTTTGATAAAACCTCCAACTTCCTCTTTGTTCTTTGGACATACTGAAGAGTCCCTGGTTGGCATGTATGTCCCAAATTGCAATTTTTTTCTTCCCAAATAAAACATTTTAATGTCAGAGATTCGTCTCTGCATTTTTATTTTGACTTTGACAAAAATCCTGATTTGCCGCATCAGAGTGGACACAATCTGTGCCCCTCAGTGCTCAAATCCTTTAAGAACCAAGCCACCTCCTTCTGGGGCACCTCATGTGAGACGTCCCTCCCTCCTTAAGTAGCCCAGGGCCCTCGCTGGGCTCAGCCTCTCCTCAGGGGCCCTGCAGCCCAGAACACGTGTGACAGTGGGGCCACCCGCCTGGCACAGTTCCCTCACAGTGGCGAGGGCCCCACGTGGGCAGCAGGGCAGGGGCTGGGCTGAGCTTGGTTTTCTCTGCAGTTCACGGCGAGGTCTGGATTCACAGTGCCGAGCCTGCAGGCCTCCCGTGACAAGCATGACAAGCCGGCAGGCGGCCAGCGGGCTCCCAGGAGGCCCTGCTAGGTGGCGCTTGAGTGAATGATAAATTAGAGAGGACTGTTTTTATTGATCCTGCCTGGGGCCTTACGGAATGTGAACTGACTCTAGCGCTGCCTGCCAGGGAGGGGTCCTGCACCCGGAGCAGCTGTTGTCATTGCTGCGGCTGCCCCGGCAGTGCCTTTGCTCAAGGGCCCCAGACCACCAGGAGCTGCGTGACCAGTCACCAGAGCGGCCTCAGTCTCTGTGTGGAAGGCTCTGCAGACCCAGCAGATGGGGGGCCTGCCCACCCCCCCTCCAGGACAACCCCCCCAGCGGGACCAACGCCCAGGAAGTGCATCCCTTACTCCTCTTTGAAAAGTGGCTTTATCGAAATACAATTCACATTCCCTACAATTCCTCCATTTAAAGCATATGGTTCAATGGCTTTTATATTTATTATTTATTTACAATTCAACGGTTTTTAGTACAGAGTTGTGACCACAGTCAAATTGAGAACATTTTCCTCACCCCAAAAAGAACCTAGTACCCTTTAGCTGTCAACCTTGCCACCCCACACCCTGGCAACCACTGATCTAGTTCCTGTCTCAGAGGATCTACTGATCCTGGACAAGTCACGCTGGCGGGCCACGAAGTGCGTGGTCTTTCGTGTCTGCGTTTTTGGCTGAGTGCTACGGTCCCAGATCGTCCACGGGGCAGCGGGAGCAGTGGCCACTCCTCCTCGGGGCTGAGTGACATCCTGCTGCCTGGCCGGGTCTGCTCACCCGTTGGTGGCATTTCTTTATCTGCCTGTCCACACCCTCCAGCTGCCCGGGGGTGGCTAGGAGCTGGCCTGGAACGTGTCCTCGTGAGTGACTTAGGCCGAGCTTGACTTTCCTAACTCTTTTTCGACATTTTCATATTGAGCCTAAGAAGGCTCAGGTGTCCTGCCGGGGATGTTATTAATATTTACAGTAGAAATGGGAAATGAAGGGAGAGGGGAGTGTAGGTGAGAATTCATGGGGTGCCACCTGGCAGGGCCGTGGGCCATCTTCCATGATCTTGCTTTCATATTTCGGGTGGCACTGAGCCCGGCAGGTCTAGACTAGGACGGAGGCATAATTGTCGTCGCCATTCATTAAACTAGTACCGTGGAGTCTGTCTCCATAGTCACCACCCTGTATGGTTGGCCGTCCCCGCTGAACAGACGCATAGGTAGTGAGGGGGAAGGGTGGATAGGGGCCAGACCCAGGCACCTGGGGCCACCACGTCCCACAGGGACCCTCCACATCCAGCCACACCCTTTGGTTCCCACAGACAGTCGATCCGGTTTTTCACCATAGTTACGTCCTAAAAAGCCACCCGCCAAAACTGGGTTGGCAAATACTGAGCCGTTGCTCCTGGGGAAGGTACAGGGTTAGGTTCCTTTGAGCCTCTGGTGACAACAATCTCCTCAGCTGCCCAATATGTAACCTTGTCTCAGGTGTGTTTCTGTTTGAAGACACCTTGTTTGGTCTGCGTCGTTGATTCATTCGCATCGAACTGGCGGCCAGCAGCACTGTGACCCCGGCCTGGACGCGGCCTGCCTCATACACCCGCCTTCTCCGTGAGGCATGTCACTGCCTGGCTGTGCCCGGGGACACCGACAGCTCTCAGCACTGTGCCCGGGGAAGTCGCCAACAAACAGCAGGCACAGTAATGCAGAAACGTGGCACTGAGCAGACCGGGGGACGCGTGCTCACAGTGTGAGCTGAAACAGGGAGGCCGAGCGCCGCCTGTTCACCCTCGGCTGGGATGGAGCGTGTCAGGCAACTCGGACATTTCAGCACTCAGAGCTTGTTTGCAAGTGACCGTGAACGTACCGGGAATCCTGACTTGGTGGATACACACAAACCTTAGTGAGCGTGTGAATTCACACTGAGTGAGGATGGACTGGACCTCCCCCAGGACAGGGTTTCTCAACCCAGACACTGGACATTTGGGGGCCGTTCCCTGGTCTCTCCCCAGCTGTGACAATCACTCTCTCCAGGCATTGCCAGATGTCCCCTGGGGTAGGGGGAAGCAGGAATCATGCCTCAAATTGCCCCAAATTGGAGAAGCAGGGCCCCAGGAACTTTGCTGTCTGAAAGGGTGTGAAGTCCCTATACCGGTGAGCAAGAATTCTTAGAGTTTAGGACAGAAAGAAGCACCAAGTTTACACAGCAGAGCCTCAAGGCCAAACGCCTCTAACTGCTTACTGGGCAGGCTGGGGAGGGCAGGGCGAGGTTTATGATCGTACCCTGGTTAGCAGAGGACGGATGAGAACCTGCTGCCTCATCCTTCTCTGTCTCTCAGTAGCAGGTGGGTAACCGGAATTGGTTTCTTCTTAACCACTTCGGTAAGGTGCTCACCGTCCGCGAAACCTTGCCCACAGCCGACACTCGTAGTCTGCACGATAGTTTGTGCTGTGCATTGACGACGAGTCCGTTTTGCTCTTGTGTGATGAGGAAAGCTTTAAAGCACTGAAAGCTTATTTTCCTTTACAGGCAGCTTTACTTCTAATGTAAATCAGAATAGGTAACATATGCATATATGTTTTTATTATGTTATTTTTAAATGTTCACAATTTTATTTTGATAAATGAAAAATTAGAAAAGTCTTATCACGGCTGTCGGCTAAAGTCGCTGTGCGCGTTCATCCGTGGCTGCTCGTACGGAAGTGGTTAGCAGCGGGAGACCTCTGGAGCCAACTCTCCTTGCAGAGGTTGGGAAGCTCGTGCCTCGGCCCAGGAGCCCTTCAAGCTGTTTAAACAAACTCAGAAAACCTTTTTCTGTCCCTAGGTAGTGAAGCTAAAATGATAGTGATCAGACTGTTCCCCTTCCTCCCCCCTCTCCTGGAGACCCCCGTCCCCCTTGGAAGGTGCGTGGACGGCTCTGGTGAAGGCTGATGAGGATTTGCGTCTCCTGTCAGCGCAGCTCCTCTTAGCCGCCAGGTGACATCTCTGTGGGAGACATACTCACCTTACTAACCTTAGGGACAGAGTTCAAGCCGCTCTAGGTGGCTGCCAGTTAGAAATTTGTTTTCTTGTTAGCTGGTTGGTAGGACTGTCCTTCACTGTCCCCTGGCCAGCCCTGACCCGCCTCACGAAGAGCTTCTGGAATCCTCTGCCAAACTGGCTTGGGAGCTGCCCTCGAACTGTCAGATGGTTTCACACCCAGGAGCGGCGAGTTCCCAATGTTGGTGCCGTCTTTGTCACCGCCCCGGCCTCACGTGGGGACTCGCACACAGGACAGAGGAGCCAGCGCCTTCCCCTTGGCTCCAGGCTGCCCTGGTCGCAGCGGCAGGTGGTGTATTCAGAGTTGCCGACTGACCAGAGAGGACCTGGCACTGACGGATGCGGGGCGTCCCCACCCCCATGACTCGGCTGTTTGATCACAGGGAGGCTGCAGGGTGCGCAGGGGCACCCCGGGGGAGAAAGGGCCCCCAAAGCCAATTTCTTCAATAAGGGAGGTGTCGGCGCAAACAGAAGAGACAGAAATTGCCGGGTTCCCTGGGAGACGACTGTCCTCAAAATAAAGCAAACCTTGATCAAAGAGGGGGGGACAGCACTGGATGTGGCCGGGCTCTGAGAGGCAGCGGGAAAAGTCGATTCAGAGTCGCATGAACAAACTGAGTTACACAGCTCTGCGTGGCAGATTATAGGCATGTTCCGAAAAACGCAGAGGAAATGATAGTTCCACGTCGCATTCTAAACACCTCCTCCGGGATAGCGCGGCTGTGTCTGCAAACCTTGATGAGAAACCTTTCATTCCTTCATCCTTTCTCAGGTTCTAGCAAATATTTGTGGACCATAAAGTTTCCTGCACTCAAGGAAACTGCAGAGTGGACTTTGGAGGGCAGGAGGGGGGCCGAGGGACAAACTGCAGGGTAGCCAGAGAGAGGACACAGCCCACGAGGCCGAAGTAGCATGGGAAGGGAAAATGCAGCAAGCACGGGCTTTAAAACATACCTTAGCCCGGCGATGACAAGGATGACCTGCAGTGACCTCATGGACATCAACGCCATGGCCATGCAGGAGGAAGCCGTCTGCTGGGCTTCACGTCCAACCAGACGTGACCATTCAGAGCCCAGGCCACAATCCTGGTGGCTGGGACAAAGGCTGGCACACGAATAACAGTGTGCATACAGGAGTGCACACACACACGCACACACGAGTCACACGTGCACCACCGCTGCCAGCAGAATGGGTGTGGCCTTGGCTTCCATCACCCTGCTCTGGGGTCCAGCACACTCCACTCCTAGGTGACCGAAATGAGTCCTCTGTCCGAGAGTGGATTCCAATCTGGGGGCTGCACAAAAAAGATCCCTTTATCAGTGAGTGCAGAGGGGACACAAAGTCGTTGCAAGCTGCACGCGAAAGTAAAGAAATCAACGTATCAAACGATCTGTTGGAAAGCAAGGGGAAGGAAATGCACCGCAGAGTGAAACTGAGTTATCCCAGGCCTGGCTCCCGCAGGCGATCTTCATCCCCTCTCCCAACCCCTGTCTTCTCAGGACTCTCCACGACAAGCCCTTTGACACAATCAGGAAGCGTTATTAGCGTCTGTGTCTGGGCTGCAGATCCGCCGCGGTTGTGCGTGTGTCTTTGACCGATAGGACTCCCGGCTCTTGCGTGTGAAGATGTCCCTGGTGCTCCCCAAGTCTGTGTCGGTGTCAGATTCGGAGGCACACTGCAAAAGCAAGGACAGCCACGGGACCCAGGCCCAGACGGGGACACGGGGAGGCTGGGGCTGTGGGAGCCCAGGTCAGCCGCCCTCGGTGACTTTGGGGTGGGCGCCTGACCACAGCCAGCCTCGCCTGACGTCCGGGAACGAGGTCCTCACCTCGACACTGCCTGTTATTTATTTTTATTGATATTTTAAAAAATTAAAATTCACGTAACATACAATCAACCCCTTCAAAGGGAACAATTTAGTAGATTCACAATGTGCAACCACGCATCTATCTCGTTCCGAGACACTTGCATCACTCCAAAGGCAGCCCCGTGTCCCTCCTTAGCCCCACAACCAGGAATCTGGATTTTCTCATGGTTTACCTGCTCAGGACGTTCCACATAATGGAATCACACAGTATTTGGCCTTTTGTGTCTGGCTTCTTCACTTAGCATGTCTGCTGTTCAGCCATGTGGCAGCAGGCGTCTGTCCCTCATTCCTTGTTATGTCTGAATGATTCCCCGAGGTGGGACAGACTGTGCTGTTTATCTGCCCATCCTTAGTGGCTACTGTGTTGCTCCCACCTTCTGGATGCTGGGACTAATACTCCTAAACACCTTTGTTTGCAAGCATTTGTGTGAGTCCCTGTTTCCCATCCTCCTGGGTATAGACCCAGGAGTGGAATTGCTGGGTTGTGTGGTCACTACGTTGAACATTTGGAGGAGCTGCAGAGTGGCAGCTGCACCATTCCACGTTCCCACCAGCCACGGGACGAGGCCCCGATTTCTCCACATCCTCGTCAGCACGCGTTATGTTCTGCTCTTTGGTGCTAGCCACCCCACCGAAGGGGCTGCCCATTATTGTTAAATAGGCCAAATGATTAGACTTTCAGAATTGATGAGAAAAATGACATCTCACTGAGTCTCATTCTGCCATTAGCGGGGACCCAGAGAAGCCTAATTCTACTTCCTGGGATGACCCTTTGTGTTTCTGCAGGGACGGTCCAGGCTATCCACTCCGCAGCCTCCACTGCCCTTCAGGGAGGGCCGGTTTCTAGCTCCCTGACTGGCTGGGGCCAGTCTGAGCCCA
>VSMD01078987.1:0-20407 GCA_008750895.1 Mirza zaza | reverse complement strand
GTAACTGCCTGTGCGTCCTGAGGCCTTCCAGGGAATCGCAGAACGTAAGGGTGGTCACGGGACACCAAAAATAGACCCAAAGAAGGCCAGAGAGAAGCAAGGACCCAGCACGAAGGAAAGGCACAGGCCAGTCCTGGGTGGATGTCATTGCTGCCATTGGTGACCACCATGGGCCTCCACCTGCCCCTCCCAGCGCCCAGTGGCACCTGCACCGGCCTCTGGAGACCCACGGCTCCAAGTACTGCAGCCGAGCGCAGGGCTGCCCGACCTTGGCACCAGAGACACTTTGGGCCAGATAATTCCTCACGGGGAGGACATCCTGTGTGTCGTAGGATGTTTAGCAGCATCCCTGGTCTGTGGGCACCAGATGACAGTAGCTCCCTCCGAGTCGTTAGCTATAATTGTGGGCTGACACTGCCACATGACTTCTGGGGGCAAAATTGCCCCTGGTTGAGGACAACTGACTTAGACGAAGCTACGCTAGGTGCCCACATACTGGCTACAAGCACATCTGGAAAGGGAGGCTCTGTTGACTCAGCTTCTACAAGTCCCTCCTTCCTGCAAGGCTCGTGGGGAAGAGCAATCTCAGAGCAGAGGAAGAGGAGCTGCCTGACGCCCAGCAGGCAAAATGCCAAGAGCACCTGTCCACTCCGCAACACAATCAGGGCTTTCCTCTACGGGCTGCCTTTGTTAAAACAAAGAGTCAAGAACTAGAGAACATGGGGAGGTGGCACCTGGAGTCCCAGCTCCCCGGGAGGCTGAGGCAGGAGGATTTCTGAGCCCAGGAGATGAGGCTGCAGTGAGCTATGACGATGCCACTGCACTCCAGCCTGGGGACAGAGTGAGACTGTGTCTCACAACAGAAGAGAGGGAAAAGAAGAAGGAGAAGGAGACAAAGTTGAGAGAAGAAGCCAACAGTAGGAAGTATTAAATCTGCTTTCTAAAGAAAATTTTCTTTGCTCACGTAGTGGGTCCCAAATTAAGAGCTGCATGGGACTGATTAAAAATACAGCATTGCATTGAGAAATCAAAGCATCGTATGTCAATAAACATCTCTGATAAGAAGGAAATCGCTCTATAAAAAAGACACCTGCACTCGAATGTTTATAGCAGCACAATTCATAATTGCAAAGATGTGGAATCAACCAAAGTGCCCATCAATACATGAGTGGATTAATAAAATGTGGTATATGTATGCCACAGAGTACTATTCAGCTCTAAGAAACAACAGTGATCTAGCCTTTGTATACACCTCTTATATATTCCTGGATAGAGCTGGAGCCCATTCTACTAAGTGAAGTATCCCAAGAATAGAAAAACAAGCACCTCATGTACTCACCAGCAAATTGGTATTAACTGATCAACACCTAAGTGGACATATAGGAATAACACCTATCGGGTGTTGGACAGGTTGGGGGGGATGGGTATATACATAACATAATGAACGCAATGCGCGCCAACTGGGGGATGGACACGCTTGAGGCTCTGACTCAAGGGGGGTGGGGGGAAAGGGCAATGTACCTAACCTTAACATTTGTACTTCCACAATATGCTGGAAAAAATTAAAAAATAAAAAATAAATTAAAAAAAGAAGGAAATCGCTAGTTAGTGCACGTAAAATCAATGGGCTTCTTGGTGCTTCCCAAAACGTGTGCTCCATTTTCATAGAATCCCAACTGAGAGTGAATAAACACATTTGGGAAAGTCACCTGATAAAATCCACTGATGACACACCACGGGCTCTGCCCTCAGGGAACTTCCACTTGCCGTGGTCTCAAAGAAAGGAAGGGGGGAGGAGGCGGGCGGGGTGCTTGCTGGAGCGGTGGCCAACCCTCCGTGTGGCACGGCCCCCAGCGCTGCATGGCTGCGCTGTCCTCACAGCTCGTGCCACCCTCACTGTCACCTCGATGGCCTGGGAGGGGGGTTGTGGTCTGAGGGAGAACCTCTGACGTACATCCTGAGCACCTGCGTGTCTGCCTAGGCATTTTCTGCACGTGCGTGCTCTGCCCAATCTAATTTACTACTTCACTTAGTACATTTTTGGCCATTTAATTTGAATATTTTCAGTGACTAAATATGTTGGGTTAAGAACATCCCCTCAGGTGGACAGACTCAAAAAAATATGAATATTTTGGGGTAATATTTTTAAACAAAATATAATTCACTCTATCATTATATAGTACATATGTCTCCATTTTGTTTATAAGTATAAACCAAAATATTATATCTATTAAATTGTTCTAATATACCATCGAATTAATTCATCAAAAAGAAAGGACATCGGGTTCCTCTGTGTTGATTGCTACTTTATTTAGTATCTACTCACAAAGGATCTGCAAAATAGTACAGTAGCCTGTATTTCCATCACATCCACAGGCATTGTAAATATGCCAATCCATACTTTCTAGAGTTAACACATTCTTCTCTTTTGAAAGATAAAATTCGACTTGGGAAGCTATTAGTAAGAGCAAAAGATCCCAGTCAAAAGATTTGAACAGACACTTTAATAAAGAAGATACACGAACAGCAAAGAAGCACATGAGGAGAGCTCAACATATAAGTCATTAAAGCAATACCATTTAAATCATATGAGATAACATTATAACATCTAATAGAATGACAAGAAAGAAATAAGAAGAAAAAAAGAAAGAAAGTGAAACAGACAATGCTAAATGCTGGTGAGGACATGGAGCAACTGGAACTCTCGTAAACTGCTGGTGGGAATTCAAAATGCATTAGCGCTTTGGGAAAGCAATTTGACAGTTTTTTTAAAAAAAAAATAAAGTTAAACATTTACTTACCATGCAACTTAGAAATACTATTCTTTGTTCACATAAAAGCCTGTAAATGAATGTTTATAATGGCTGTATTATGATCTTCCATAACTAAAAATAACCCAACATCCTCCTCTTCCACAAGCAAGAAAATATACTGTGGTCCATCTATACAATGTAACACTGCTTGGCAACAAGTAAACACAGAACGCTCCTGGGTATGTACCTATACATGCAAAGTGATGCATCTCAAATGTTCTACAACTGAAAGAAGCCAGGCTTGAAAGGCCACGTGGCTACGATTCCATTAATGTGACATTCTGGAAAAGGCAAACTATAGAGACAGGAACGACAACAGGGGCTACTAAAGTTGGGAGTTGGGAGGGGGCGCTGACCACAAAGGGGTGCCAGGAAACTGTGAGTGTCTGATGGGAATGTTCTGTATCTGACTGTGGCGGTGGGCTGTATGACTTTATGCATTTGTCCAAACTTGAAGAAATATGCATTAAAAAGAATAAGTTTGATTGCATGTAAATTATACCTTCATGAATTGAAAAAGAAAACATTAAAAAAAAAAAAAAGCACCCTGGGATGAAATGGAGCCAGGGTTCCAAGGTGAGCCCACAGAGAGTGATGCATGATAGTCTCCCCATGCCAGGCATTCTTGGGGACACCCTTAACAACGTGCCACCTTTGGGGTTCAGAACCACTACCACATAGGGTGACGTTTCATTCTGGCCGTGGAGGAAAACAGCAAGAAAATGAACATTCTAGGAAAGTATAAAATTCCAGTGTTGTAACTGGAAGAGGCTTGAGGACCACAGTTCAGTGCTCCAATGTGCAAAATTACACTCCCCAGGCACCCTTCCCCGTGCTGCTGGGTCAAGGCTGCCATCCACCCTCTGCTCTCTGTTTGCTGACCAGGCCAGAGTGGTGCCTCAGGAGGAAGGTGTTTGCCCAAGTCACATGGCACATTCAGAGCACCATTCCCCCAGCACCCAGGTGTCCTGACTCCCCTCCATGGCACATTCAGAGCACCATTCCCCCAGCACCCAGGTGTCCTGACTCCCCTCCATGCCAATTTTGCATCAAGGTATTTGGCAAATGTATCTGGAAGCCGTGCACAGAGATGGCCCCAAACGCCAAATCCAACTGAGCAATCAGGAATTTCTTTTACAGGGAGTTCCACGTACAAAGGGACGAATCAGTGGAAGTGGTGACTGGCACTGAGCAAAGTCAAGGATCAGACACAGAAAAAAAGAACAGGGGAGATGAGAGTAAGGAAGCAGGAAAACCACTTCCTATAACTTACTATCACGACGAGGAAAAAATCTCTACAACAGCCAAAGGACTTTTAAATGCTCAGTGGATAGGTTGCTTATTTCAGGCTGTGTTTCCTTTGTACACACCCAAAATACTACCGAAGCCCACAGTTGTCACCTTCCTCCTCTGCTCCTACCCCGAGACCTTCACCTGCCCCTAAAGTCAGTGCACCTTTCTAACTTGAAAGCCAAAAAGAAAAGGACTTGAATATCAGCCCCGCCGCTGGAGGTGTACAAAAGAGAGTGTGCTTCAATGGACAACTACACAACGTCTAGAGGTTATCAGATCCTGGGCTTTCACTGTCTTTGAGCTACCCTACAATTCTGTAGGCTGTACGTAACTGATGGATGCACCAACTCTGCCTGTCTGGCAGGGGTTTCATTGATTTCCCAAACCCAGCCCAGCCCATGCCCAGAGAAAAGCCAGCTTTGTCTCTGTTTGGCTACTCACTTTGCAGTCACTGAGGAATAGATGCTCCTGCCTGGATTCTCTTTTGAACTGAATTGGTTGTAACACGGTCCCAGCTTTCTCACTGACCGAGTTAAATGACATCTTTAACACAGATTCATTTTTATATGTGCATGGGGTATTTTTTAACAGAAAGGTCTGTGAGGGGGCCCCAGCCTAACATGACACTAGAGGTTCAGTTGGGAGGTTGGATTTGACGGTCCCCTGTGCAGCCCATACCTGGCGACAGCCAGGCCCCTTCTGGCTGGAGACTCGCACTGGACCAAGCCCAGCTCTGTCTTCCTGGGAGTGCTGTCCCCGAGCTGGCTCAGAGCCTGCTGTCAGGAAACATTTGTTTAGAATTAAAAGCACTTAACACTGATTTGTATGTACCCTATTAAAAAAAATCAACATTAAAGGTTATAATATACTCATTCCTTGTCATGCAATTAGACCTAGTAAAGAAACACCATATTAGTTACCTAAGTTTCAACTTATTACTAAATCAACAGCTATCATACATCAAATATTGCCAACATTTTCCTGGAAGATGGTGCCATCCACAAATTTAACCAATTAAATAATTAACTGAAGTGAAGGGACTGCTGTCCGGCAGAATGGATGTGAGATGTGTATGCAGGATCTATCAGATACCTCCTTTGCCAAATCCATCATTTTTGGAGGAGGAGATTTGAAGCAGGGCCCTGCTGACTCCTTCATTGAAAGCTGCATGAAATATGTTGAAGCTATTCACAAAAAATACATTAAAAACAACTTTCATACCAGAGGTTAAGTGGCAGAAATCTTTATAGAGCAAAGTCCCTTTGTTTTCCATGCTATTTCCTGAGTGCAGTGAGCTTATTAAGCACTTTGATGTAGCACAAAATTGTGATGTGCATATGTACAAATGATCCAAACACAGCAAAAAGCAGCACACACACACAAAAAAATCAATAAAGAGGTTTTTTTTTTTAACAAATGCATTCCGAACTGGATCAAAGAGATAGCCTGGCAGCTACATGCTACTGATCTAACCGCTCATTACATTTTCATTTCAAGGAAACATCTTTTGCAACAGAAAGGTGAAGTCTATCTGTAATGAGCTTCTTCTAAGGCAGGAGTAAAGCTTCTTTTCAAATGGGAACTAAATAAATATAGAGCCTGCGTGAGTCTCTGCAAACACAAGGGTTCAGGGGGGTCTCACCTCTGCAAGAAAGACCCCTATAGATTCAAGGGGGAGTTTTGCATGATTTCTCTGTCTTCCTCACTTTCCTTCCCCAGAACAGACTTTTATATGTAAATGTGTGGTCAACAGAAAACACCTGCCTAGGGATAGTGGTATTTTTATTTTGTTTTGTTTTTGTTTCTTAAAGTGTAGTCAACTCCTGGAAACTGGGTGCTATAAACGCTTACCTTTATCTGATTTGATAATAGCATTCACAGCTGATCTTACAGCCCAAGGCATGGGCTCCTTTCGCAACTTTTTCAGGCAGGGGATTTTTCAAATGACTTCACTCTGGAGGTTTAGTTTATTTTCCAGTATTCATGTGGTGATAAGCCTTGCGGGCAACTTTCTTGTCCCGTGTTCTAAGCACATCTCACCCATTCCAAGTTCTCTTACCCAGAGTTGCTTGCAGAATACGGAAACACAACGCCCGACAAAACCAGCTCTTTGTGCACGTTGCCATTTTGCCCTTAAATCTCTCCACACCTCATTTTTCCGTTTTGCTAACATGGAAACTCATCCTTGCCTCTATCACTGGGGGAAAATGAAATAAAACATGCCTGCCTCTCAATTAGCTTCTGGCAATATGGCACAAATAGGAAATATAGTGGACGGATGAAACTCAGAGACAGAAAAATCATGTTTTTCAGACCTGCCTTATCCAACCATCTACCTAGAATAAAAAATCACCAGCATTGCTGTAAGATAACCAGCTTGAAAAAAGAAAAAAAAATTTTCTTTTTTTTTTTTTAACCAGGTCCTTAGAACGAAGGCAAGGGTGACAGAAAGTGGGACACAGGGCAGCCTCATCTCCAGATGGGGCAATGGGCACCCAGACAGCATGACTTTCAGAGAGTGCTTGGAAGTAGGGTCTCTTGGAACACAGAACCTTCCTCCAGGAGAGAAGGAAGCCCCTAGGAAGAGGAAAGTGAATACCAGGGCTTTTGTGTTACCTGAGAGGCTCCTGGTTTGCTTTTGTTTCGGCTAGAAGCCATTTGCTCTTACTAACTCTAATGGGTGGTTCTGTGTGTCAAAGAAGTATGAGATTAGGGAAGAAGAAACCTTTGTGTGCACATACATACACACTCACACATACACACACACATACACACAAACACACACCCATTCATGCCAAACTTCCAGGTGACTGCAAACTGGGAAATATCTCAAATATATTTCGAAAGAGATGAGGAGGTTTCGTATTGACTGATCACCACTATGGCGCTCACGTGGTAGTCATATTCCCCAGGGATTAGGGGATTGGGGGGTAAAATCACAACTAAAGGACACGGTGATCATTATAGAAGGGAAGAGCATGCCTCTAACCCTCCCTAGGGAGAGGCAAAGACATAAAATGTAACCAAAATGTTTGTACCCTCATAATATCCCAAAATAAAAAAGAAAGTGTAAGTAATTGAATGATATTCCAAATTGCTTATTCATACCAGTCGTTATAGGAGCAATGTAAAGAAAAATAATTTGGATTATATAAATTAAAATGAGGTTTTATAATCTGAGTATATTTATGATGTTAATTATTACTGTTTTGGTATAAATAAATATTATACAAATATATTCTCATGAAAAGGCAAATATTACATACATTTTTAAATTAAGTAATTTTTAGTTTAAATCTTCATTAACTAGGTGTCCAAATTTGAGAAAAGTGTACATTTACACAATTTCTCGATGAGAAATAGGCAACCTGGAAAAGTGACACATGTTTAAGAAATTCAATTGATATAAAACCCCAACTAGAATTAATATCAGTGAGAAACCACAGAGATATACATGGAGACTAACTTTGTCCACATTTTCCAAAGGAAAATGGAAGATCTTAAGGAATAAGAGAAAAATATTATATAAAGATGCATCATAATGTATAATGCAGTTATACTTAAATTCTCCAGAAACCAGCTCTCTGGGCATAGCCGCTCAACAAGGGCCCACAATCCTGTGTCTAGCAGGCTACTTTCCTTCTCCCTGAGATGTGATCCTGGTATCTCAGCTCTGTCTTCCTTCCTAAAAGCTCTCACAAGCGCCTTCTCCACCCCTTCTTGGAGCAGGGGACCTTGTTCTGAACTTGCTCAGTTAGAGCAGCTTCTCCACTGGGCCCCCAGTCATCCCCTCCTGGCAGACCCCACTGCAGGAGCTCAGCCACTCCCACCCTGTGGCTTCTCGGGGACTTCAGTCCTTCCATCCTTTGCTCCCTCTTGTATCTGCACCTCAGTGTCTTATTCTCTACCGGGTCACTGTACTCAGTGTGCAAACATGCTCTGCTGTATCCCCACCTTTACCAAAAACACATGAGCAAATAACAACAACAAAACCAAATGACCTTTACTCAGTATTCTCCTTCACTGCTCTCCCATTTTCCTCCTACTTTTCCCACACAATCTCCCTCACATCATTCTCCTCTCTGGAGATGGGGCCACTATTCCCCCAGTTGCTCAACCAGGAATCATGCCTGATTTTATCCTCCTCCTGCCATGATTTTTGTTCCTGTCTCTCACCACACCTCAACACAGTCTTCGGCAGGTCCCACCCCTGCTAACTGAACACAAATCTCAAATCTCTCCACTGATCTCTATTTCCAGCTTGGGTCGTTATCATCTCCTAGGTGCACATCTGAAATCGCCCCCTACGTGGTCTCTCTGCATCCACACTTCCTTCTCTACAAGGTACCCCTCATCTTCATCAGTAAGAGTAGTCTTCATTCAGTATCAGATCATGGCATTCCCTTTCTTAGAATCCTTTAGTGACTTTCCATTGACCTTATGATAAAACCAAAAGGCCTCCTCAGTCCCAGCCTCTGGGTGATCTGGACGGCATCTCCCTGCAACCTGGTCTTCTCTTAGCATCACTCGGCTCCAGCCATGCTGTCTTTCTGCATTACTCATCGATGCCACCCGCTGTTCCTCGTGGAGCTGGTTCTTTCTTATTCCTTCAGACGCAGAAAGGCCTCCCTGCTTGCCTAATCTAAAATAGAAGTAAGGTCCTTGAAGAGGAGCTCAGAGCTATAAAATGTGCTGTCATATCTCCAGAGTGCCCATCACATAGTAGATGCTAAATAAATATCAGTTGCTAAAATGATGAAGAATCCAGAGGGCAGGGGAAATGAAACTTCTTACTGAGGGTCAAAATAGCTAGTACAAAGCCAATGCTGTAAAACTTGAAAACTTAATTTATAAGAAACCACCTTGAGTTCTTCGATGCTTTCTTTACACACTAGAAAAACAACAAGCAAAATTAATTGGACATCTGGTTTCCAAATTCTCAGCAAAGCAGGAAAGAGAGGAAGATTGCCCCCAAATAACTCCAGTTCCAAGTGGGAAGAGAGATGCACCAATGGAGGACAGGAGCCATGTGTGTTTCATGAGCTTCATGTCCTCAGCATCTAATATACTGTCTGACCCATAACAGACAACCACACATTATTGGAACGAATGGACGAAGAATTCTAATAACCTTTGGTAACTAGAGGTCAGTGCAAGGGACTAGGAGAGGACAGAGGAATCAATAACAAAAGTAGCTTGGGAAATCACAATAACTGAATAAACCAAATCTTAAAAATTATATAGCATTAGAACAAGCAGAACAGGCAAGAAAAGCTATCCACACCAGGGAAAAGCTAGGAGCAAGGCCAACTCCTCCCACCGTGGCTGTATGAGCAAATACATGGTGGAGATCCTGAACAAGTCTATGAGTCTTCTCTAAAATCACTTGGGATTTTAAGAGCTAGTCATTTTTTCTTAAATACCTATGAGCAACTTGCAATTTGAAAGACTCAATCGCAGCTGGTGCAAGTTTTGATTCTTCTTTCTCTGTACCCAGTCCAACCACACTAAGTCACCTGGGAAACCCCCACTCTGAGGACAGTGAAGACAGTGATGACTGTGCATATGTCCATAAGGTGTAGTAATTCACCCGACACTTGTGTTTACTTAAACGCCTTTATCATTCACAGCACATCAGTAAATAGGTACACCATCTCCAGTTTTTAGAGGAGAAAACTCAGATGTGCAGAAGCATAGTGGTTTTGTTTGGTCACGCAAAAAATACTGACCGAGCCCTCATTTGGATTCAGATAGTCTTGCTCTGAGCCGGCTGTTTCCCTCATCCCACCAGAAGTACTCTCTTTCCTGGACAGGGTTTCTCTGCTGGGTTTCTGTCTTCTATTCTGCCCTGGTGGGGAGGCATCAGAAGGAAACCTGAATGCCCTGCCAAGGTGCGTGGTGCTGGTGAATGCCAGGGATGATTGAGATGGTACATTTTCACCACTCTGGATACCAACGTTCTGTTGTGCATGCACCTAGTGTGGCTCAGCAAGGCACACAACCCCAGCACAATGAAACCTTAAATCGTTTGTGTCTTCGTTTAGAAAGCAAAGTCGGTCGATCCATAAAATGACCCAACTATTAAACATGTGGGAAGCCAATCCCTCTTTTCCTGACCCGCACTTTGGCAGCCTCTATGAACCCACCAGAGCAGCGTCAACGGCGAAGCACAGAGCCCTAGCGGGTGGGGACATGGACCCTGGAGCCAGACTGCCTTGTCAGAGCCTGCCTCCACCCCCCAAGGTGACCTCTGACAAATCACTGTACCTTTGCAAGCCTCAGTTTCTCTCTGCATAAACAGAAAGAGCCATGGGGCTGCCATCAGGATAAAGTAAGTTAATACGGAGTTCAACAAACTGCAGCTTATGGGTCAAGGTCACAGCAGCCCACCACTCACCTCCTGCCGTGCAGCCTGGTTCCTAACAGGCCACGGACTGGCACCGGTCTGCAACCCAGGGCTTGGGGACTGCAGTTTTAAGAGCTAGTTTGAGACTTTTGGTATATCTTTTTCTCCTGTGCTCCTGAGATGTGAAATTCCTCAGATGCAGGTTGTTCCCTCCCGTGGAGGGGCCACAAGGAAGGACTAGTGTGGAGGAAAGCCCCCACCAAGCCACCATGCGCATGCAGAGTGAGCAAGGAATTAATTAGCCTTAGTCACTTGACCGTATAGAGGTTATTACCCCAGCGTAACCTAGCCTACTCTGATTGACATGATAATTGCTAAATATGTGTCATTTGTCCAGAGCATGTAAACTTCAGGAGAAAGGAAGACAGATCATATTTACTTAATGTTAGAGACCCAGCACCTGCTAGAGAACCAGACATATAAACAGTGATTGACAAAAGAACAAATGCTCTGATAACATGTGACTAATTGAGTAACACAAGAGGTAAATGGCAACATAGACAATGCAGCAACTTTACAATTACTATCATATTATATGCTGCAAACGAGGAGGATGCGCTTTATGCCCTAGGTTCTCTGGAGGGCAGGGAGCGAATGCACACAGGTGTCTACCACTGAGCCCTGCAGTGGGGAGGAGTGGCAGCCAGGACAGGAGAAGGGAAAGGGAAACACAAGGGTTGGTTGGCTACGTGGTTAATTAGAAGCAGGAAACACAAAGTATGTTCAGAAATTAGGCAACAGACACATCTGACAGGAGCAGAGGCAAGAGGGTTCATGCAGGGTGGAGTGCAAATAAAACTGCATGAAATGCACACATCTCTGAACAAAACCCAGGTTTGCTAACGTTTCTATTGTTTACATTTTGTATAGTAAACATTTAAAATGGTTCAAATTGTGACTTTTATGTTATGTGTATATTTTATCACAATAAAATCATATATTCTAAAAAAAAAAGTTTGTTCAGTGTTGATCTGTCAACACCCACTTGGATTTGGGGCAGACTACGCACCGAACACCTGCCCTTTACTAAGTGTGTCATTATGGGAGATATGGAAAAGGTGCGTCTAAGTCCAGCTGGCTCTCCTGGAAGCCTGGACACAATGAGAAGGCTGGAGAGAGCCCCATGCATGCAGTAGGGTGTTGCTCCAAAGCGGACAGATCATTGCAATATAATTTCATTTTTAACTAGAACTCTTACAGGATGTTCAGTTGAGAAATATGAAGGACTCAGTCCTTGGTCTCTGGCCATCTGTAGGAGGAAGAAGCGGAATCAGAGCTAATGAGCCCTACAGAGGTAGGAGTCCATGGCCGGGCCCCAGGAAACCAGGAAAAAAGGATGGGCTCAGGGGCTGGCCAGGAAGAGAAGGCCCTGACTGACTGACTGAAGAACCCAGGTAACAGGGCCAAGAAGAGCAAGACTCTGGGACGGGGAGTACCTGTGTGTGGTACACCTGGAGAGCAAAATGCTATCATTTTCCAAAATTGCATAATGTTGACTTTTTCCCTGTGCTCTTCAGCAGCTATGGTCAGTAAGGACACCTCATCATGTAGTAGAAATCTGCACGCCAGCACTAAAGCTTCTGTGCTTACTCATTTCTGCCAAGTCCCGTGGAATGATCCTACAGGTGCCCTCCCCTGGCTCAGAGGCTGTCCTCGTTGGCCCCACCATCCTGCAGGTCTCCTCAGCCATGCCAGAGCCTCCTGCTCCACGTCACTGTCTCCTCAGTCCTTGTGTCACCCTGCCCAGCAAATCACCCCATGAGATAATTAAACCGACTACTTAACCACTCTGCTAGCTCTCATTCCCTTCTCTAATCTTCATGATCAGGTCTAGTAAATGTCTCCCACATCCTGCCTTATCAAACCACTTTTGTTATTTATTTAAAATACCATGCCTCTGATTTTCTGGGCATGGCTTTTGGGTGGGACTCTGGGCTTACTGTGCGTCAGACTGCTCACATGGGTGGCTCACTGCTTTCCCCCACCTAACTCAAAGCTCCTTTGCACTTCCAATTACTACTTCCCAGTAATGTCTCTACTCTTGGGTCCTGTCTCTTGGGCCCCGTAATGGTGGGATGGTGGGAATGATTGAGACATTGGAATCAGTCATGGAAATAGGTAAGGGCTCTGTTCACTTAGGGGCACTTAGGTGGTGTTCTATGTTTATTAGGTCTTTAATGAATAGGGGAGATAGAATCTCAGGACTGGGAGGACCAAGGAAGTCATCAATTTTATGTCTGTGTCAAATTGGGAGTTTATGCAGCGATAGATAACATGTGATCGTTCAGCCTCGGTGGGGCACCGCGAGAGACCCTCACTTTGCTCCACATGAGGCCTCCTCGCCTATCCTGAGAGCAGGGCTTGGGCTTATGGCACAGAAGGAAAAATAAAGGGTTGACGGTGGCAGGGGCCTTGGATCTGACACCACCCCTGCAACCACGGACGAGTTCTTCCAACTCTCTGCATCTCAGTGCTTTCCTCGTGAAAGGGAGGCAGTACTGCCAACGCCTGCCTCCCCAAGCTGCCGTGAGCTGCCGTGAGAAGGTGTATCTGGAAAGCACGGGTTTGTGCGGCTCAAGCGGGGGTCCCTCTGCAGGCTCCAGTGTGCAAGGGAAGCTTCTCGCTGCGCAAGGGGCCCCCGGGGAGCTGTGCTGGCTTCTGAAACCGCTGACACCTGTGCTGACCCAAGCGCACCTGGATGAGGCCCGTGGCGCCAATAACTGGGGTTCACAGGCCTATCCGGAAGTAGGAGGGCAAATGTAATCAATAAAACCACCTCCAGCACAAATCCAGTAATGGATGCCACTGACTGAATTCATCTGTGACTGGCCATAGGAATACTTGTCAGTCTACAGGCAAATGAATAGGTAGACAAAGTAGTTCACAAGATTAAAAGGAAGTGGGAAGGAGGGAGAGGATGGCTATTTATATATCCATATGGTACATAGACACATTTATTAAGGGACACACAGATATCTCACATATATTGTATTAAGTAGTTGCTCTTACACACACACGAAGAGTTGTTTTACACACACATACACCCATATTAAAGTGCTCTACAAATGCTAGACATTACAATTGTGCTTAGTACATCAAATACTGAGCCCAAGATGAAGTAACACACCGTGCTCAGGAGGAGGACAAGATCGCGTCACAGCACTGATATGCGCACGAGCTCTCCCTCGCTCTTCATTTCTAAACCCCTGGCTTTTACTCTGTCTTGATTTTGTGCATTACCTTTGGAAAGAAGGAGCCACCTAATTCTGTCACACTGACACGAAGCCCAGCAGTTCTGGGGCTGAGAAAGGGAAGCGACAGCATGCGTGTGAATCCCCGCCAAGAGGCTGCGGGTTCTGCACGCGCCCCATCATGCCACACGCACTTACTCACGTTAAGCACAAACACTCAGATCATTTTCTTAAGGTTTTCATCTGTATCACTTCTCCCTTTTATTTGTCCTAAGGGAATTCATTCACAGAGATTTTGCAAAATAGCATGAAGGGAAGTTAATTATCCATTTCCTGGTCATTGTCTACACTTGTTGTTCCATATTGATTTGCTATCTAAGAAACCCTCTAAAGTTGTTTACTGATGTCTTCCCAGCCTGTGGTTCTTCCCTGCTTAATACATCATCGCCAAAGAATAAAAATAAATGCTGGATGACAGTTGCTTTAATAGATTCCAACTCTGAATGCGATACTTGGGTTTGGGAAGCAGAGAGCGGTAGCCTGAAATGGCGATTGCTGCAGCACCTGTCACGTGGTCACGTGAAGAAACGCATACCCCGCATAATCAAATGGTGGTGACTTCACAAGATCGGACAGCAAGGCCCACTTCCACATTGCTCTGAGAGCCTGAGGACCCACAGCTCAGATCAGACACAAGAGGATGGCCGTAAGTCCAAGCATGGCATCCTACCACTTATTCTCAATACGTCCTGGGGATACTTCTTCTTGGCAAACGAAATCTTAATAAATCAAATGACCTATCAGTCATATAAAATATATAGAAATCTAAAAAGAAATACTTTGAAAGTTCCAGGTTAAAGAACTGTGTTACAGTCAATGCATTCATTTGAAGCCTCCACGTCTATAGCCCTGTCCTTAGCGTGCACACATGGAGATTTTTCTATTTTGACAATAACTGAGTAAGAAGAAAGGAGGGGTGGGGGTAGCTAGAAACTGAGAATAAGATTGTTACTCCTATGGGCATTAGTCAGGACTGCAGGCTAAAGACACTTTGATAGGGACAGATAGAGCCACAACACAAAGTCCTGGAGTGAACCGTGGGAGCATTTTCGATGGTGTAAGATGCCTGGATGTTTGTAACTCAGAGACAAACATGTACATGAAATACAAGCTTATTTTCTCCTGAAGGGAGCACAACAATGGATTTTCTATTCTTTTTTCTTGACCCAGGAACATATTAATAAATAGAAAAAGAAACAGAAAACCTAGCAGCTATTTATTCTTAAGTATATCAGGATACCTTCCTTTTAAAAAGTCTCAGAGTTACAAAATATAAGCATCTCTATCTAAAGATTATTTGATGAATGGTTAATGGAGGAATAAAAGCAGAAGAGCTATATTTATGAACTGTTAAACTACAGAGAGTTTGGAAACATAAGAGGAAGGGTGTTTGAGGATTGAGACCCGGACCAACACTGTGATCTTTGTCCTTGGTCTGTCCACAGCTTGTCCTGCCAGCCATTAGCAATAGGCATGAAGCCAACACCAGCCTCTCTCTGCACACAGAGGGGCTTCATGATGTGGCTTTACCCTCTTTCGGGACTTCACCACCACACCTTCTTCCAGCCTTTTCTATCAAAATGCAGTAGCACTAATATTCCACTTTGCACTTACGACTCTGTCTGCCTACAAAGCCCTCATTCCACACATATCCACATCTTTTTCCTTCATCTTTGCTCTGAGTCCACCTCCCAGAGGCCTTCATGGACCACCCTGTTTAAAGCATTAAACAGCCTCAACCTGCTATCACCCTTCCTTGAGTTATTTATCTCTATGGCACTTATTGTCAAACATACTATATTTTACATGTTTATTTTAATAGGTGTCTGTCTATCTTCTCCCACTGGAATACAAGATTCACAAAGATGGGACATTCAGGATATTTTGTCTTTTTTAAAATTTTCTGTCATCTTCCCAGTTCCTGGCACAGCACAGGCGCACACCAGACTCTTAGCACCTATTTGTTAAATAAAAGAATGAATGCCTTGGGAAGGACTTATAGAGAGGTTACAGTTGAAGGACAAAGGGACACAGAGAAAGAACAATATTGGTAGAAAAAAAGATGAGAATCCCAACAACAGTAAAGAAATGGGCAATAAGAAGATACAGGGAAGAAAACCAGAAGTAGCTAGGGAGGGAGAGATTTAAGAAGAATAAAAAAGGATTAAGAAGCAATACATATGCTGGTGTGCAGGCCGGGAAAGGGAAGACAATTGGATTTCAGAATTAAATGGCTGTTGGTGAACTTCAAGAAAGGAGCTTCGGTAGAATGGTGCAGAATGCAAATTGCTAAGGAATTAAAGAAAGGTTTGGAAAATAGAGTTCATGCAAATAATCTATTAATAATTAGAAAAGAAAGAGGGAGGGTGCAGATAGGCTGGCCTGCCTTTGCAGCACAGAACTAGAGAGAAAGTACCTAAGAATGAAATTCACCATGTTTTCCTTTTATAAGCAAACAGGGGAAATTAACACAACTAACACTGAGTTAAAATGCACTATAAATTTTAGTGTCTCTCTCTACTTCAATTCCAGGAGATAAGAATATCACAATTTTCATAACTTCTGTTTTCTTAGAGCCTTTTCAGATAAAAATCTTACAATCTCTCAGACCTAAGCTTCCAGTTCAAAAGAATTGACCTAATCGCATACTAGTGACTCACACAGAGAATAGTAACAACAAAGTAAACTCTTGAAAAAATACCCCACATAAAAAAAAAAAAAAATGAAACAAATGGAAAGCCCTGCAGGACCCAAAGACCACAAGCAAAATGAATTCTCTGGAGAGAAAAATGCATTTGGTTCTAATATTCTCATAATAGATTTTTGGAAACATGATAAGAAGATTGAGAGAAACCTGGGTAACTCTGGACAGATTATGCAAATTTGCATGTCACTTTCCTGCTTGTGGGTGAAGCATCGGCACCATTTTTAAAGCTGCAGCCCCCCTGTACTTGCTATCTCTGTCCCCAGCTGGTGAGTGCGGCCAGAGGCTTATGCATAGCACACACGTGATCCCGCAGAGCAAAGGCATTTATGCGGAGCTTAAAAGAATCTGGGATGTTGAAGTTCTCGGGGGGGCTTAGAATGAAGATTTTTAAAAATACATTTCCACGATTTTCACCAGCTTATCTCAACCAAGAGGTTAAATATTCTCTCTCTCAGAGAGACGGGTGGGGGGGGGGGGAAGGAAGGAAGAAAAAGAGAGGGGTCTTTACTGCTTCTGCAGCGGGGAATGGAAATGACTTTGATTCTTAGCTTATCTAATAATCACTAAGGCCTCTCCTCATCTCTCTTTTTTGAAAGTGTGAGGTTCACACCCGTGAATATTCCATACCGAATTTTACCATAATCATCCTTTTTGTCAAAAATATGCTTTGACATCACTTAGGACAGGAGGAATAAAATGAACACAGCATGCTATGTTTTTCATTGTTTCCTCTTCTGTATAACTCAAATGACTTGCCAGGGGAAAAAAAATAATACTCAAGCATGAGGTTTTTGGTCGAGGATTCGTATGACTTGTTTGTACTCATTCACAATAAATATTCCATAGCTTGCGAATACACCCCTCAAAATAAATGTACCTGTCATGAGTGCTCCCAGATCAGAGGCGCACGGCAAATGCAGGGTTCATTAGGAGTGTCCTGAAAACCCAGTGAGCAATGCAGACTCAAGCCCATCTTAGTCGCCCAAATGCTATCTTTGTCTGCAGTGAGTTACAGTTCCCTGTTTAGACCAGAGAGAGGGATCCAAATAGAATTAACCCAGAAAAAAAAAAAAAAATCTACCCTTGCTAGAATAGTCATAGGCAATGGTATCACTAGTCTTCATCTTTCTGATAAGAACATAATAGAACTTAGACTTTCTTAAATGAACCTCAGAGATAAAACAACAGACTGGAAGAATAGATAAATCACATCTCTGTGTGCCTGAATGCTCTGGTTTGTAATAAACAGGAATGGTCAAGGGAGATTCTTTTTTCCTGTATCTGCCCTGCTATCTAATCTGTATGGTCAGGTAGTGACTACAGATGCATAATCCTGAACTTTCAAATTGTATGTCCCTGTAATAAGATGTTAATACACCTGCTAGCAGACCCCTAAATATAAATAAACTATGTATGACTTTAACAAATATTAATACAAAGCAAAAGATGGTGGTCTAGAAGGGCTATTTCTAGCAAAAATGATCGCATGAGTTCGCCATCAGTAACAGAGTTAATTAAGACTTTTCACCTTAAACAAATTGTAATTCAAGACAAAATTACAAGCACTGTGGTTTAATATTTGAGTGGAAAAGGAACTCAGCATCTATAAAACTCAAATTAAATAGACAGTCACAATGCCATGCAAGCAGTCAGGGTTAATTCAGATCATTTTCTGGGCTCTTGCATTCCCTGATTTTAAGCACAGCAAGGCTGGGTCTGTGATTATGGGATGGGTAGTACTCACTGTTCACCAGTTGTGTGCAAGCTTTAAACTAATAACTCAGCAATTACGAGAAAAATGAGCAGTAATTACACCCATTTTACTCGCGGCTAGACAGATGGAACATTTTCTCCTCGTTATTGGCAAACTGTCACCACACTTATTTCATTTCTACTGTTTACTATTTGTTGTACTTTGATTAAGAGTAATTATAGGCTAGGAAAATATGAAAAACATGAATGTTGGGTATTTCTTAAAAATAGAAGGAGTCCCTTCTCCCCATTCTATATTGAGAGGATTCTCATTTTAGATGCTATTAAAATGATAACAGCATTCTCAAGATATTTTGAGGCAGCCTTCGTTTCTGTGATGGCTTTTCAGCAGGGAATTTCCATGTTCGCTAATTATTAGGATCAACATAGATCCCATAAATATCCTACAACCGTTATTTTCTTTTTTATAGCAGCCTTCATATCCCTTGCACGCGTCCATTTTGTGTCCAGTGATCTAGCAAAGCAGAAATTCACCTGCTCCTGGAACAAACTGAAAATGTAAAAATATGTCATTGCCATTGTTTTCATGGCTTTTAGGAATAGAAGTCTATTTTCCTCTCAGCACTGTAATATAATTTCATATTTATTGTCCCGTGGAACAATGATATTGACAGTTTCTTACTATAATTTCCCTTGGAAGCTCTTTAGTATAAGTGACATCAGTTTGAAGACCACTTGATATTTACATTTTAGCTGCTGAAAAAGAATAAGCAGTATTGATAACACCAGTGGGAAACATATACTTGAATTCATTTTTAGCAATCATGTTTCTAGCCGGTATTATTAATATTTAACTTATGTGGGCTAGAAATTTGAACTAGTTTTAAAGAAATATTATTGACAAATGAGCACATATAGAATTATCACACAATACGCACAGGTTTTAGCTAATATTAAAAAACGTTATCTATTTTAGAGTAAGGCACTCTCCATGTCTATGGCTCTTTGTGATGTGGTGTGCGTGTATGTGAGTGCATGTGTGTGTGTAAGACGATTCAGCTGGGGTTCCAAATTCTAAGTCCTCGAAGACACAGTCCCAGGAGAAATAAAAACCATCACAGTCCACAATTGGCCTCCGCTAAAGCACGATTTTGCAAACAAAAATGCTTTTTTCCCTTCCTAAAAGGAATACTTGAAAATATCTGAAAAGTTGTTTTTGGCATCAGTTTTCCTTAATGGGAAAAAAAAATAAAAACCCATATCTTGTTCTACATGGCTCCGTATTGATCATGGAAATGCCATATGCACCTAGGCTGACGGCCCTGCCTGCTGGGAGGTCTGCTGAGCTGGCGCACGAACCGCATGGATTAGTGTCCTTAACGAGCCTGAGGCTGCGCTCCGCCAGGACAGAGGACGCAAAGCAGGGGTGAGGCTGCAAAGCAGGGGTGAGGCTGCAAAGCAGGGGTGAGGGTGCAAAGCAGGGGTGAGGCTGCAAAGCAGGGGTGAGGCTGCAAAGCAGGGGGGAGGCTGCAAAGCAGGGGGAGGCTGCAAAGCAGGGGGGAGGGTGCAAAGCAGGGGTGAGGATGCAAAGCAGGGGTGAGGCTGCAAAGCAGGGGTGAGGGTGCAAAGCAAGTGTGAGCATGCAAAGCAGGGGTGAGGCTGCAATGCAGGGGCGAGCATGCAAAGCAGGGGTGAGGTGGCAGGGGGAAAACACGGCTCAGAGCAGCAGCAGAGAGGAGAGTCGGGAGGAGAGGTGGCACACAAATGTGGGAGGTGGAACTTGAGAAGAGAGCTGCAGAGGAAGCCACCTTTTCTTTTCTAGAAGGTGCTGCAGCTTGCTCCATCCCTGGCCCCCTCCCCAGTCGGAGGGAGAGAGGGCAGGGCGGTGTGCGGCCCCTGCAGCAAGAAAGCGCGGCGTGGAGAAGCGGAGCCCCTCTCGTCTCTGCGCTGGCATGGGGGCAACCCGAGCCTCGGCTTCCCGCGCGGGAAGGAGGGACGGAGGCAGCCACCCGCGCCCCCACGTGTGCGCCGCCGCCCCGCGCGAGGTAGCCAAGGGTGAACTGGACGGCGCGCGGTGGGGAGCTGCGGGGAAGGGCAGGCGGGTCAGCGGGCGACTGGTGGGGACGTCTGTGCGAGGGCGCAGGAGGCCGGACCAGCCCGGACGGATGCTGGTCAGGGCGGGAGCAGGGGCAGGGGCAGGGGCAGGGGGCAGGGGGCAGGGGCC
>VSMD01078986.1:0-25735 GCA_008750895.1 Mirza zaza | reverse complement strand
CCTAGGATATGGTCAATCTTAGAGAATGCCCCGTGAGCTGATGAGAAAAACGTATATTCAGTGGATTTGGGGTAGAATGTCCTGTAAATGTCAGTCAGACCCAATTGTTCTAGAGTTTTGTTTAAGTCCATTATTTCTTTATTAATTTTCTGTTTGGAGGATCTGTCTTGTGCCATCAGTGGGGTGTTGAAGTCTCTGGTGATTATGGAGTTGCTATTAATCCATTTGCTTAGATCCAGTAAGGTTTGCTTTATGAATCTGGGTGCACCTAAGTTGGGTGCATATATATTTAAAATTGTTATCTCTTCTAGTTGAACTGTGCCCTTCACCATTATATAATGACCATCTTTGTCTTTCACTACTTTTGTTGGTTTAAAAACTAAATTGTCCGAAATTAGAACTGCCACTCCAGCCTTCTTTTCCACTTGCTTGGAATACTGATCTCCACCCTTTTACTTTTAGTCTGTATGCATCCTTGCAGGTTAGATGTGTTTCCTGAATACAGCATATACTTGGCCTGTATTTTCTTATGCATTCAGCCAGCCTATGTCTCTTGAGTGGAGAGTTTAAGCCATTCACATTTATTGAGAGAACTGATAGGTAAGGTAAATTACTATTCATTCTGTTGGGTTGGATGTTGTTGCTCTCTTGAGCCATTGTAGTATCTAGCCCTTAATCTTTGGGTTTTGGTTGTTTTTATATTCTTGAGTTTTTATTATGGTGTTCCGTGCGTAACACTGATTCGAGTACTTCTTGTAGGGCTGGTCTTGTCTTGGTGAATTCTCTGAGGCTTTGCTTATCTGAGAATGTCTTAATTTCTCCTTCATATATGAAGCTTAATTTTGCAGGGTACAAGATTCTAGGCTGGGGGTTATTTTTTTTTAAAAGAGTGAAAGTGAGTCCCCATTCCCTCCTTGCTTGTATTGTTTCAGTTGAGAAATCTGGAGTTATTCAGATTGGTTTTCCTTTATATGTGATTTCCTTCCTGTGTCTCACCGCTTGTAGGAGGGTCTCTTTTGTTGATATTTTGGTCAGTCTAATGACTACATGGCGTGGTGTTTTCCTGTTTGCATTGTATCTCCCAGGAGTCCTTTTGGCCTCTTGTATTTCTAATTCTAGGTTACTGGTTAGACCTGGGAAGTTTTCCTCAATTATTTCTTCAAAAAGCTTGTCTAACCCTTGGGTTTTTTCTTCCTCCTTCTCAGGAATCCAGTGAATCCACAGGTTATTTTTCTTCATATAATCCCACAATTCTTGTAAGCTTTGCTCATGTCTCTTATTTTTCTGCTCTAGCTCTGTGATTAACTTATTTGACTTGAATGAGTTGTCTTCCAGCTCTGAGATTCTTTCTTCTGTTTGGTCTACCCTATTTTTGAGGCTTTCCACTGTGTTTTGAATTTCCCTGAATAAATTGTTCATATTGAGGATGTCTGATTGATTCTTCTTCAAGATGTCGATCTCCTTAGTGAATCTTTCTTCCAATTCTTGTATCTTCTTTGTGGTTTCTTTGTGTTGATTATCCATTTTTTCTTGCATTTGATTGAGCTTTTTAACAATCCAATTTTGGAATTCTTGTGTCATTTTAGTGTTTTGGGTTTGTTCAGGGTCCATTTCTTGAGAGCTGGTGTATCTCCTGGGGGGAGTATTTTTGGCTTGATTTTTAGAGTTGCGTTGGGTCCTCCCCATCCTGGGTCAATTGCTAGAGCTCAGTCGACTACTTTTTGTAGTTTCTTGATCAAGCACTGGGGGGAGCTCTTCCACCACACTTGGAAGTTTCCCCTGACAGGGGTAGCTTTTGGGGAAAGTGGGTCTTCTTGTCTTGCCCCGCCTCCAGGGGTGGAGCCTACCACTTTGGGCAAGAGAGCTGCCGGCTGAGGGGAGGCGGTATCTCCACAGTCTGCCCTGCACCCCCTGCACCCCAGTGGCTGTAACTCCCCTGGGCTGCTAGGCTTCTCAGTAGAACCTTGATGGAGTCAGGCCTGACGAGCTGATCACAGATTGTGTAAGGGCAGGGGTTTGCTAGGAGAGACTCTAGTATGGGCGGGGCGGGGGGCTTTGCCACTGCCGGCTGGGCTGTGGACCCCCTCAATGGTGATCGCTAGCCCACTCGTAGGGCACCGGTACTGGGGGCGACTGAATAGGATGCAGCCAGTGCCGGGTTGGGGGCCTGGTTCAATAGGACGCCCTGCATGTTCCTCCACGCAGACGCCTGCCCACCCTCTGGTTCAGTCAGAGCCCTCGCTTTTACTGACCCGCCCTGTGAGGTTTTATTCGCCCGGGGCAGTTCCAGCTTAGAGCCCCCTCTTATAGTCTCGCAGGTTATGGGAGATGAGATCTCTAACCGCCTCCCTGGGTTGTGCTGATCAGTTTCTTTCTGTCTTGGAGTCGTCCTAGCACAGGGCTCAGGGGAGACCACGCTACCACCTCTCACCATCAACCGCACCCTCCAGCACCCTAATCTCCTGCTGCAGTTTTGCACCAGTTTCAGACAGGTCTCTGGCTGGGTGGGTGTGGAGGTCAATGGGGAAGCAAGGAGTTCTCCTGTGGGTCTGATCCCACTTCACCACCTGCCCTGGCAGGCCGGTGCCCTCCCATGTGCCCTATTGTTTGCTCTGCACTCTCCAGAGAAGGAGATCTTATTTCAGGGTCATCTTGTATCCTTTTAGGGGAGTCCTGCGCTGTACCTCTGTGGATTCTCAACGCTGTCCTTGTAGTGGGGAGATCTACTCGCATGCAGGAGACCAAGATCTATGTCTCCTTCTCTGGGAGCAGAAGTCCGGAGAGTTACCTCTACTCCACCATTTTGGTACCTCGATAATGACATTTTTGAACAGCATTTTTAAGTACAGGGACACAAATATACTGTCATTGGCATCTACACATATTTTCCTGTGATAATGGAAATATGGAGAAATTTACTTGTTACTTTTTGATAGTTGTGGCAGTGATAGTATGGAATATTAGGCATGGAGGAATATGTATAAATAACTGTATGTGTGTTCATATATGCCAAATTTGTTTTAGGAATATATACTTGCCAAGAAATAATGGCTATTACCTTACTGTCTTGGTAGGTCTTGAGTTTTTCCTCTTATTTGTACCTACACTTTTATTTTGATTTTTTAAAGATAACCCAAAAATAATCTAGTGATGGGATAGAACAGTGGTAAAAAATTTTGGAGATGCATTATGTACTTAATTTTACTTTTTAATTACATATACTGGTATGTAGTGTATACATATATAGAGAGACAGAGATAACATTTTGTTATACCTAAAATACATGGCTTTAAATAAAATATGTTACATAATATTTGACAGTTGCCACAAAAATGGAGTATAGATGATTATAGATGTTTGGAAGACCCAGTCTAATTTTCTTACAACACACCCAATATATAAAATGCTGCTCATTTTATCAAAAAAGATATTATGTCTGAGTATATTTTGTATATTCACATGATACATTACAATTAAATTTTAGATTCCTCTGAAAATAACAATATTAAACACACACAATTTGAGCATAATATTATCTAAATCTAATAAGTTCAGCCAAAAAAACCCTGAAGAACTGTCACAGGTCCCAGGAGGCCCAGCTACAACTTGAGCCCACACTCCCTGTGCACACTCAGGCCTCCATTTACTGATTGTCTGTTCCCACATGTACTCTCTGAGAGGTTGATCTCTGCTTGCCCAGCAGCTGCAGACCAGCCTCAGCCTGGGCAAAGCAGCAAACTTCTCTGCTATGTGGAAGGCTGCTTCTCCAGTGAGTTCTGAGCACCTGCCTTAGAGAGGAGGCCCCTGTCCATGGTTGCCCTTTCTTGAACATTTTCCCTTAACCCTGGGATTTCAAGTAATTCCCTCATAGTCACTATTTTATTAGACTTTAGTACTTATTTATATCAAGCTTCCCGTGTTTAAGGCACTGTGGGGCTTCTATCTCCTAAGTGGACCCCAACAGATATACATGCTTAATCTTCATTCCTCAAAGAGTCATTGCCTTAATTCTGGCTGCTGGCTCTCTCCTCTGTGGAGGACACACAGTGAGCTCCCAGTAAGGAACCATCTCGAAGACAGTAAGGAACCATCTAGAAGACAGTCCAATTTGTGTCAGTTTCTTTTCTTTCTTTCTTTTTTTGAAGGCTTTGTGTGGCTAGCTGTAGGATTTATTTCATGTTAGGTATAATCAGATAATATCTGTCATGTAAGTCTTTCTTATTCATCTTTATCTCCTTTTAATATTTCTCCTTTTGCCTTTCCTTTAAGTATATACTTTTATTTGATTTTTTTAGCATTGTTTTACACTAACTCCTCACCATGTTATGACAACTCTATGCCTCATGACAGATGTGAGATTGACTATGACAAGGACATCTTCTTGCCTTCCAGAGGTTCAAGACAATTGTCTCATTTTCTCTTTTTCCATTCAACTGATGTGACCCTATAGCATATACTGGGAAGTGAATTGGCTTTTATTGTCAGGTAGATGATCCAATAAATAGAGAAATAGATAGGTTTTTAGTGCTATCACAGTTAACAGATATCCAACAAAAAGATATACTCTGTATGAATAAGAAGAACTTTGCAGCAATGAGAGACATTGAACCACAGGGAAGTATTTAACATGTAGTGAATTCTTGATCATTCTGGGTATTCCAGACTTTCAGCACCCCTCAGAAGCCTTGACTGGGAACAGCACTTGGTAATGCTGTGAATGTGCGGATTTACCTCCCTTCTTGTGTTTACTTAGCAGCTTTGGTCCATTGCAACAAAGGACGAGTAGTTGGACATGCCTTGATGCAGTGCTGGCCCTACTCAACAACAGCAGAGAAACCTGAAAGACCATAATGCCCGCGAACTTACATTTTCTTTCCTCTCAATGCACTATCTAAACATACTACATGGTTGATTTCTCAGCTCCTTAAATTTCTGTGGGAAATCGCCTTTTCCATTAATGCCCTCTTTGCTCACCTTATCTAAAATTACACTCTACTTTCCATCTCCAATCTTATTATTCTATCTTCTTTTGTATTTTTTGTTAGACTTTATCACCTCAAATATACGGGATTATCTTTTTCCTTTCCTTATCTCTTATTGTATGAATTATACAATATGATACATCTCATAAAGTTTTTTCGTACTTTGCTTTCTGCTATTTCTCAAATGTCCAGCAATGTGCCAGCTACATAATAATGCTCAATCGATATATGTTGAGTGAATGAATTGATTCATTGGATGCACTAATTGACAAATGTTAGTTCAGTTTTCTGTCTTCTTAACCTCTAATCTAAAATATGTACACAATACTTGCTTTAAACTAGGGAGTTTATATTTGGCTCTTTAGATAAGCATGGGACTCACTCTGTACCCAGTGTCAGATGACCCTAACAACATGTACAGGAGGGAACCTATGGCTTGAAGAATACACAGCCTGATGTACACAGGATGGTCTTTGGACCAGGCTGCTCTACCCTAATTATTCCCTTTTGCGGAGACAGAAGGTTAAGCCCTCTGTAAGCTTCTACCTCCTAATGTCTATGAAAGGAGCACTACAGATATCCAGAAGGCTGGTTATGTATGGGGCCATCTCTAACTTGACAAAGACCTCTAATTCATGGAGGCACTTGACCCCACAAGTAAGAGGAAGTGTACAAGAGAATTTACTGCCTGGAAAACATTTAATATGTACAAGTCTTGAGTTGAATCAAGGATCTTCATTCACAACCTTTCCAAAAGGCCTATGGCAATGCTGTTGATTTTCCAGTGGTTTCTTTGTGCCACAACCTTTTCTGGCATGAACTATCCCGGATTCTGGTCTGGCAGCTCCTCATTGGTGTTCTCTGCCTATATATTGTAAGGATTTGGAATCCTGGAGTCAACATTTGCCTACCCTTGGGTATTAAGCATTCTTGTTATGTTATTAAGCATGCTCCTGAGTCTCAATTCACCACCATGAAGTTCTTGGCTATCTTGGTACTGGTGGGAGTTTCTACCATCTTGCTCTCTGGCCATAAGTAAAGATGCTTACCTAAACATGACGTTTGAAGGAGCATTCCATAAAAATAGCCACTGTATGCAGATTATACTTGCAAGTGCCTAGAATGCAGCACCTCCTGGCCTCCACTCCCCTAACTTGTTCCAGCACTATTTTGACTGGCCGTTCAAGGTGGAGTTGATTCTTCCCATAGGATTTCCCTAGTTCAGTAAAATCTTAATAACCATGGAATACAATTTTATTGTTATTGTCAATAAAATATGTTAAAAAGGTAATGAGAGGTTTATTTTGGGAAAGGATAAATGACCGTTAGGTTCTCTATGGGATTTCATATGATTTACATTAACCGTGCATGTGTTCACCTTCAATTTCTGCACCAAGGACTGAGGTTTTTCCATTGTCAAAGTTGAAATACTGTGAATGTGAAATACACATTCTCTCTTCTCTCCACCCCACAATGGTGATCATCTTCCATCCTATTTTTCCTTCTTCTCTTTCAGAAGATACGAAAACAGCTGCTCCATCTGACACCATTGCTACAGGTGAGACTGCACTTGAACTTCATCTCCTACCTGCAATGAGTGTTTTCCATTTCCACTCATGGCAAATAATCAGTTTGCATGTGAATATTCTATGTTGTACCGAATCCCAAACAGAAGCCTGGGAAGGCTGTATTCGTGATACAAACATCCATTGTGAACAAAGTTAACCTATTTATCTCGTGTACATTGTTAGAGAATACGAAATCTAGGACATAGACTTATATAAATTATGGACTTCCTCATTGCTCCTCAGTCAGTGGCACAAGTGCATGAGGTGTGATGTTGAGGCCTGAGAATTTTTGGCAGATGCATGTAAAGTCTTTAATAAACTGAAGGACTGAATATATGGCCAGTGTAAACAGGAGACCAGTGGGTCACAGAATGAAGTAACAGATTGTAATTTTAAAAGTGATATAAAATGAAGCATTTGAACTGCAAATGAAGGTGGTGTGTAGAATGTGGAATACGTCTGGTAGAAGTAGGATTCTGAGTTTGTTCCTTCTAATGGTGTATAATATCTCATTCTAAGGGTAATGTTTGTTTCTCTCTCTGACCTGAACCAAGGTTGTCAATCAAAACCCCTGGTCATTCTTGGGTTTTTCCTGATGGGTCCTGTCCATTACATGCTGTGTGTCATGTTCATGAATGAGTTACCAGGATCTGTCTTTTGATCCTCCACAGCTTGGAGACTTGCATCCTTTAGTCATAGGACATTGACTCTAGTCAGACATCACACTGTGGACCACACTCCCTATCTTCATATTTCCCTGCCTTGTCCTTCCTGGGAAAGAGTGATTCGGGTTTCCCCCCCATTGGCAATGTAACCGACTATGGAGATAGGCTAGTTTTTTGTCCTAGGCATGAGCAAAGAAACCAAGTCCAATGTGGTGCTAATCACAGGACTACTGTCCAGAAGCAATAAGTAAATTCCTGGTAACCTGACATTCTGATGCCATCCCATGGAATAACCTCAGGCTGCACAAGTCCCATTGTCATCTCAATAAGGGTGAGTAGAAGGATAAACTGTAGAGGAGAATTTGGACCCCTATATGGGGTCCTGTTTTAACAATGTTCTTTCTCTGAAGAGGCCTGAGTCAGCATGGCTGAAGTATGGGTTTGGAGACATAGCTATCCAGTTGATGAGGGAGGTTTAACACACAAACGTGGAGTCTGACTCCTGGGCTTTGTCAGGAGCTCCAGTGTAAGGTCCAGGGCAAGATAAATCTCATAACTCTTATTCAGTTCCTTTGAACATGTAGTAATTCATGGGCCATGTGCTCATTCTTATTACCAGAAGTGTACCAATTTGTCCCATTATATCGAATGTGGCCCTCACAATAACTCCTCTAATAGGTGACAGCTCCTCTGAGTTGTCAAAAAGGGTGTGACAAATATGACTTCTCTCTGGCTAGAAGGTGACAGAAGGTATTTTACAGCTAAAATAGGACATATGACTCTAAGATAGGATATATTTTCTGAATCTTCCTCCTCTTCTCCATTAGAAATTATCCCTCTGCTTGTCCTCATTCATGCTACAATGGCAAGTATGCAGTCTTTTGCAGTCCTATGCTCCATGGACGGCGTCAGCATCAGAATGTCAGGCCAGGAGGAATCCCCTAGTTGTTTTGGAGTAGTCCTGTGGATAGCACCACGTGTGCACTTGCTCTTTTGTGCTAGGGCCTGGGAGAAAGTACCTGCCTATGTCTTTGGTCAGTGCCATTGCTCTTGGAGGGAAATCCCAAATTCTTTCTGTGCTAGCAAAGACAGTGCAGGGAATGTGATGCAAGAGGTAAATGGGAAGGTAGGCTACTGGTATGACAGAATTGATGACAGATGTAGAGACGAATTGAGTATGAAAAATGTGGGCCCCTTCCTGGGTGGGAGAAATTGTGTTCCCTGCAGAAGAGTCAAAGTCATACTGGGAAGTTTTCTTCCTAATTTCAGCTGCCCCTAAAGAAACCTCCCCTGCTGCTGTAACTTCAGATCCCTATGGTTTTATTTGCAACCTTTCAGAAGGTAAGACTGTTCCATCTAATTGCTTCCTTTATGTGACTCCTGGATTTCCTGGGTTCTCTATTCCCCCAGAGACTATATTTTTGTCGTCAGGGAGGGAGAAACTAAGAGAAACACCCTGTTTTCCTCGCACTGTTTTGGAATTTCTTGTGCATTTATAAGTTAAGTCAACAGATAAATATCAGAGGAGCCATGAGCTTGTTACCACTAGTTTAGAAATACTACCTGGTGGATCTTGAAATGTTAGCATTTATTAAGAATAGTTGTTCTTTAATAGAAACATCATAGTAAAGTCCAAATTATGTGCCTTTATGTGGCTAGGTAATGGATTATGTTTAATTTTTTTTTTTTTTTTTGAAATCAGACAATTCTTTTTTTCCTTGTGAGAATTTTCCGAAAATAGAAAATAGCTTAATAATGGGTGAACTTTATGATCTTTCGGGGACAGATTGTTTTGAATATCACTTAGGACATTTCTGGGATTTGCAAATCAATTAAGGATCAGGTATAGTTTTTCTATTCTTCATTCATTTTTCTCTGCTTTTCAACTTGCACATACCATTGACTACAACATTTGTTGAATGTAAACATATGCAGCCACTGTGTTCTAAAATTCACATACATGTTGTAATTTAAATCTCACAGTCACTCTATGATATAAATGTTCTGAAGATGTGTAAATGGAAAAGTTACAATGAAAGACTTTCCCTTGAGAACATGAGCAATAAGAAAAGGGATTGGAATCAAATAAATGACATTTTGAGGTTTCCTCTTTAAATATTGCTTGATACTTTTTCATGTCTGGGCCAATGCTTAGCACTTTCTTCAATGATCTGTAGTATGGCTGAGAAAATGCAGAGTTCTCCCTTATCAGAGGATTGCTTTGTGCCATATTATAGGGAAAACTCATATATATTAGCTGACCTCCATTTCTCTCTAATTGTCCAACTTACTTGAGCTTCTATGTCGGGTTATGTATCCTAATTCTTTAAGGACAGAATTTGGTCATTTATCTTCTTGGATTTAAAATCTCATGTTCCTTTTGAATACACTGAAATCAGGGATATTTGAAACTTAGTACCCATTTAGAGTCCAAACAGTAAAGTTAAATTCTTCATTCTTTGTGGAAACCTCATGACAATATATTTTTTTCTCTTTTAGATTTCTGGACATGTGCTAAAAAGTTATGGTTATTTTTAGAACATAGCTGAGGAAGAATCACCCTGGATGTTCTGCATCTGGTCCTGTGGGGCTGGGCCATAACAAACCTTTTTTGATAACATGCAATTACTTACCTTGCCTTCTATATATCCCTCATCTCATCAACTTATCTTCCTTTGAATTGATAATAATAATGAACAACATAAAAATGGTATATTTTTTAGGGGGAGTGGGGTAGTTGTTCAATGTTTAGACAATCCCAGTGACAGACACTTCAAATTTTACCTGGTACTTCCTTGTGTTCCTATTAATAATTGGACTTTCCATATATTTATTCAGTAATTTAAAATAAACACTGATCTTGGACATACTATTAGAGGCCAGAGATTTATCCAGCATGAATATGCTAATCAAAACCAAGAACAAATGTTCAGTTTCATTCCACTACACTACTCTATCAAGTGACACAGAATTATTTCTTGTCTTCCATGGTTTAACAGATGAGAAAGGAAAGCAGCTCCTGACATCTGGGTACTGCCTTGACACTTCCAGGCTTTAGAGTGATTATAAGGTGACCGGTGCTCACTGCTGGGCATTGGTGCTTTCCTGTTGGACACAAACAATCTCACAAAGCACCAAGATCAGACAAGGTCATTTAGTGACTGTGATGAAGTGAGAGAAAGAAAGGCCACATGATGAGTTTGATGACCAACGTCTGGGGGATGGACATGCTTGAAGCTCTGACTCGAGTGGGGAAGGGGGGACAAGGGCAATATATATAACTTTAACATTTGTACCCCCATAATATGCTGAAATAAAAAAATACCAATTCATAATATTGCTTGTACATAGAAAAAACAGGGTTAGTGTGGAAGCCACAGGATACCAAACTGTTGCAAAAAATTCAGCACCTGTCCTCAAGGCTGCATCAGAAGAATGAGGAAAAGTGGTTTGAGGAGAAGGAAAGGGGAGTTTATATGCTGGCAAATGAGAAGTATGGCAGACTCACGTCTTCAAGTACCACAGTTCTCCATATAAGCAGAAATACAGAGCTTTCAAGAGGACTTTCCATTTTGAGGTTGCTGGTCCTGATCAACCCCACCTCTGATGAAGACAGGTGACCTCTGTTGAGCCATCACCTGTGGTACAAAGATAAAAGGACATTGTTTTGCACCTCTGATTACTGGCCTCAGGCTGGGGTGCAGGTTTCAATTCCCAAACATTGTGGGGATGGTTTTTAAAAAGGCAACGTGTAAAACATTTTACCCCTTTTTAGGCCATTCCCTCTGTTACATATTCTGCACTATCAACTTTACCCTTCCGTATCTATTGGGAGGAGGGGGATGTAGTCATTGAGCTGCTTCCTGCTGAATTTGGGCAATGTTTCAGATAGCAGTTTTATATTTGTTCATGCTATTGCAAAGTTTTGACAGTAGATTTACAAAAATGAATAATATACTAGATTATGAGGTAGAAAAAGGGGCATAAGCAACAAGTGCAACTGTGAAGATTGACAAAGCAAAATGAAGGAGGGTACCCGATAAGAGAGATTTTACCTGGTTTGGTATCTAAGGCACTGGCAGGACTGTGGGTCTTTACTGTCACCTTGTACGTAATGTCTCATACAGGGCTTGCAAGAAAGAAAAATGGGACCTCTGACACAGGGCTATTTGTTTCACTCTGTCAGTGATCCGAGAGACTGGCCTCTGTAAATTCAGAAATCATACACAGGAATATGTGCACCAAACAAGGTCTAGGATGGCAAACTCAGCAGTCAGATAGCTCAACAGAAAAGGTGATAACCCAGGAAATACTCACTAAGGAGTTGTACTTGTCTTAGACAAGACAAATAACCAAAGAAAGGTTATCAAACATATCAGCATTTCCATTTTTCCTTCTTAAACACACACTTTTGAAAGGCTAAATGCTAGCCCATCCACTGGGGGATTTGGTTCACTTCTTCCATGGGACACCTCTTTAGTATGATGGACCCAAGGTTTACCCCTGGGAATTTCAATGAGGTATGTATTGTTAAAGTAACTTAATAAGTTCTCTTTCACTTCTCTGTTTCTAACTTGGGTGGGACCTGAAAGAGGCAACTCAGGCATAGTGCTTCATATCTGATATATTGAGAAAAGAGAGAGAAGAAGAGAATTTGCCTTTCTTGGCCAGGCACCATGGCTCAGGCCTGGAATCCTAGCGCTCTGATGTCCAGGCGGGTAGACCTACAAGGTCAGGAGTTTGAAACCAGTCTGAGCAAGAGCGAGACCCAGTCTCTACTAAAAATAGAAAGAAATTAATTGGTCAACTAAAAATGTATAGAAAAAATTATCTGGACATGGTGGTGCATGTCTGTGTTCCCAGTTAACTTGGAGGGTGAAGCAGAATGAGTCCTGGAGCTCAGGAGTTTGAGGTTTCTGTGTGCTAGGCATGCCTGGGCTAGACTGCAGTCTAGCCTAGGCAACAGAGTAAGACTCTGTTTCAAAAAAAAAAAAAAAAAAAAGGAAAAGGGAATTTGCCTTTTCTCTGCCTTTTTGTTCTGTCTGGGCCCCCAGCCAATTGGGTGGTATCCAACCACATTAGAGGGTAGATCTTCCCCCATTCAGCTCACTGACTCATATGTTAATCTCCTCTGAAAGCACCCTCACAGACCCATCCAGAAATAATGATTTATCAGTTTCTAGATATTCCTTAATCCAGTCAAGTTGACACCAAAAATTAACTAGCACACATTTTTTTTGCTAAATTTATTCCTAAGTATTTTATTCTTTTTGATGCTATTGTAAATGAAATGGTTTACTTACTTTCATTTTGGATTGTGCATTGATGTGTTTATAAATACAATTGATTTCTCATTATTGATTTCATATTGGGAAACATTGCTGAACTTGCTTATACTAAATTATTTTTTACTGGATTCTTCAGTATTTTATATATTCAATGCCATGCCATCTGCAAATAGAGGTAGTTTTACTTGTTCCTTTCCTATATTGATAGCTTCTATTTCTTTTCCTTGCCAAATTACCCTTTCTAGACCCTCTAAAACAATGAGTAGAAATGTAAAGAGTGGAAATTTTTTTTGATGTTAAAGAAAGAGCATTCAGTTTTCACCATTAAATATAATGGTAGTGGCATGTGTTTTGTATATGTCCTTTATGAGCTTGATATAGATTCCTTAGATTCCTATCTTGTCAAGCATTGCTTTTTCTTTTATCATGGATGATATAGTTTTTGTCAAATGCTTTTCCTGATATTATCACATGGTTTGTGTCTTTTGTTCCTTTAATATAATGAATCACATTGATTGACTTTCATATATTGAAGGAACCTTGAATTCCTAGACTAAATTCTACTTAGTCATGGTGTATACTCCGTGGTACATGTCCTGACATCCATTGCAGTGGTGCTTATTCCCATAACGATTATTCTCCCTTGAAGAAAGTCTATTTTACCATTCTTTAACATAAATTGTTTTTTTCTTTTTAACATCTGTGGTGTCCGTGACTCGAATAGAATCAGATTCCCCATTGTATCCCTTGTCTCTCACCCTTACATGTGTGCTTTTCAATCTTTCATCTTTTATTCTGACTGATTGAACAGTGATCTCTTGGTGAGTCAGATTCCTGTGTTTTTACTGTGGATGACAGTTCATTGAAACTGATAAGGACAGATTTTGATGCTTAAGATTCTCAGAATACTCAAGAAACTGCATTACAGTCCCAGGTTTCTTTGTTTGTAAGAAGTGAGGTTATAAGCAACTGTTTATAAGAAACTAGATGAGACCCAAGTAAGAGGAGCTGGGGTAGAGGCCTAGGCTTCATTGTTTGAAAGGTGTCTCCTGGGCTAGAAGTCTCTCTTCCTGGCTCTTTCTCTCTGTTTTGAGTGGGCATTATTCCTGACTGTCTGGGCTGGAAGATTTTTTGCTGGATCTTTGTTATGAGCAGGAAAATTTTCTTGGCTCTTTTAGATGCCTCTCTGTTCTATTTTCTGCTGTCTTTCTCATGGGAACTTTTCAGTTGGTGAAACTTCCTTCTTGATCTCCTGCTGGCTATATGCAACACCAGTCTGTCCACTTCCTTCTTGTTGTCAGGAAGCTAATTTGGAATTTCATTGGCCTCTTAGGAAACTTAACATAATCTCCCAAAACTGGTTCCCCAAGGCTTCTCTCTTCTTATTTCTTCTGCTGCCCCTTTATCCTCTCACCACCTTGGATCTTGTCCTCAGCTCCCTTGAATCCTTCAATATGTCCCCCTTCAACTCTGTACCTTCATCCCTGTGTTCCTGCCAGGCTTTTCCTTCCACCTTATTCCCTACAGTTCCTTGAACTTCAGACCCCTGTAAATAAACTTTTATATGTATTATTTAGGTAAACTACCTATTTGGAACTTATTTTAGTGTATCAAGTGAAGCTGTGGTTGGTATTTATTGTTTTCTCTATAAATCTCCAATTTCCCTATAAGCATTCTTTTAAAGGTCCATCTTTTCTTTACTTTGGTTTTAAATTCCATTACTATATATTTGTGACCTTGCCTCTTTATTTTTTCCATAGTCTAATTGCAAATCCTCATCACAAACCACATTGTTTCGTTTATAGAACTTTATTATATCCTGCAACAATTTTTAAGCTTTGTGTTTGATGACATTGATAAATTGACTAATACATTTCCATCCCCATTTTTAATAAATAAAATATTCCTCATTTGTGGATTGTTTTATGATTTCTCACAATTGGCTTCAAGTTATTCATTCCCAGCCAGAGCTCTACTTAGGGGATAATAAATAATACTATTGAGAAGATTTGTTCCTAAGGTTTTGACATGAATTCACATCACCCCGGAATCTGTTTATTTTATCATAAAGGCTTTATTTGACAAGAGTGTTGCATAGGTCACAAGTTATGCCAGGTTGTTCTGGCAAGTCAATAGCCAGTGTCTAACAGCCAGTATCTAACAGCTCTTGGCCAGGGGAAAAAACTGAGTGGCACACGGAGAGTCGGAGAACAGCCTTTATTCCAACAGCTCTCTTGGACATCTTCTGACTTTGACCCCCTTCCTGTTCTCCTCCAGTTTTTATGCCCTTGGTAGGAATCCAAAAAGTGTACAAGGAGCAACAAGATTTAACATCAAATGAGCAACAAGCTTTGACATCCAATCAGCAACAAGCTTTAACATCCAATCAGCAACAGTGGGATTCAAAATGTATCCAATCCAGATCACACGAGCAGAGAGGCTGGAGGACGGGAGCAGGCGGCCTAGTACTGAGCGCCGGCCCGACAGTGGCATGTGAGGCCCGGCCCCAGCAGTACACACTGGCTGAGGCATCCGGCCGGCCTCGCGCTCGTCTGGCCAGGGATGTGGAGTGGTGGGGAGGCGGCAGGCAGGCAGTCACGTCCTGGCGCCTGACGTTTTCTGCGTCATTCCCCCTTTTGATGCTGTTGTCAGTTTACACAGAGGCATCAACCTCTCTATGAATCTAATAACTGCATTGAGCAAGCAGGGTCCCATGGTTACCATCAGAAGTATAGAGCAATAACCCCCAAGCCTGTTTTAACTTCTGTTTTCTACCCTTTGACTTTGGTAGTTACAACTCCTGATTGGTTTACATAGTAACAGCATTCTTCTCCAGAGAGCCCCAACCAAGAACACAGAGGCACCCCATGTAGACCTAAAAAAAAGGATTACCAAGAAACAAGTTAGTCCAGTCTCTTGGGGCGGGGGCCCAAAGTCCAATTCCCATAAGAGTCCAGACCAGTGGTCCCATTCAGTCTTTGGCTTCCAGCCAGATTCAGGGGCAATCCATATACATTGGACCTTTTGTCTTGGGCATACCTGAGGGCTTGGATGAGTGCCCATAACTCTGCCCTGTGGGCTGACCATCCCTGAGGCAGAGGCGCTGACATGATGACTTCGCTCCCTATGGTGACTGTGTAGCCAGCCAACCATTTATCATCCTGGGTGTAGCTGCTGCCGTCCCTGTAGAGCTCCAGGTCGGGCACTGGCAACAGACTATCTTTCAAGTTTGGCTGGCTTGCATACTCCTCCATGACCTTGGCACAGTCATGGTTTGGGGGCCCTGGCCCAGTAGGGAGGAAGGTGGCAGGGTTTAGCAGTCCCTGGTACTGTGTCAGCCGACTGCTAGAAAGTGGTGCCCCAATGTGTTCACCAAAGCCACCACTGTGTGTGGGACCTGCACACAGACACCCTGCCCAAGCGCAACCTCCTTGACCAGCAAGACGGTTGCTGCCAGTGCTCTCAGGCAAGGCGGCCATCCCGACGCTACTGAGTCCAGCTGTTTGGACAGATAAGCTACTGGCCTCTGCCAGGGGCCCACAGTCTCCATCAGTACCCCCATAGCTACCTGCCTCTCACAGGTAGCCTGTACAGCCTTCTGAGGGTAGGCTGTATAGCCTTCTCAAGCCGGGCCTGGAGCTCCCACACTGTCTGTTCCAGTATCTTCTTCATCTGTTCCAGGTGTGCACTTGTGTCCTGCTCCTTCTTCAGTTCCTCAGTCATCATGGCGGCATCAGTGATGGCCTTTTTGGCCTTCTCTGCCTCCCGCCTCTCGTGGGCAGTCTCTTCCACCTCCCCACTCAGCTGGGCCAAATCTGCCTCAAGCTTCTTCTTCTGGTCCAGGTGGCCTGTGTTCTTCGAATGCAGGAGGTTGAGGCACTCAGTAGCCTCCAACAGCTCCTGCTCCACCAGCCGCCGGCTGTGCTCTCCCTGCTGTAGTGCAGCCTGCACCTCCTCCAGCTCAGAAGCCAGCAGCGCAGCCCGGCGCTCCAGGGCCTGTGCTTGCTCTCGGAGATCAGCTGCCAGCTGCTTCTTCTCATCCTGCCCTGCCTGCTTGTCCTTCAGCTGGGCCTGCAGCAGCCGTGTGGCCGCCTGGGCCTCTGTGGCCTGCTGGGTAGCATGACCCAGCTGCAGCTCCAGGTCACTGAAGTCACTCTCTATCTTCTCCTTGAATCTCAGTTCTTTGTTGCAGGCCTGAGTCTCAGCATCCAGGGAGGACTTCAGGAACTCCACTGCCCGCTGGTGGTTGTGCCTCAGGTTAGTGCACTCCTTATCTTTCTCCACCAGCTTCTTTTTGGCCTCCTCCAGCTCCTCAGTCCTCTGGATGGCATCTGTCTCATACTTGCTCAGCAAGTCCTATCCCAAGAGAGGCACCAGACAGTCTGGCATGCAGAGGACCTCGTGCCTTATCTGATGGCCCCCCATTTGGCATACCCAGGACTGGCAGAAGGGTCTGGATACCTGAGTCCTGGTAGCTCTGACTATAGTTGTTTCCTGCTTTGTAAGTGGGGCCATAGGGGTTGTCACAACTCAGTGTTCTGCTCCAGTGTCCACCATACATGTCATTTGTTGGCCCCCTACTTTCGTCTTGACCATAGGTTCCTGAGGGCCAAGATTTTAGGAACCCATTCAACCCAACTCGGATTCAATGCCAGTGAGCCCCACTAGCTCTTGGGCTTCCAGTTTCTGTTGGATAGTCCCAAACATGGGCCTCCTTTGCAACAGGTGACTTCTCTTGTGGGGGCATTCATTCTTCCAGTGGCCAAACCCCTTGCAATTGGCACACTGGTCTCTTGCCAGGGGTACCCATCCTTTGGTTCCCCCCTTTTGTGGGGGTCTGGGCCACTTGGATGGGTCGGGTCTACCGAGGGCAGCAGCCAGGAGGGCAGCCTTTTTCTTCATCCTCTGATCTTTCTTCCTCTGAGTGGTCCGGTCCCACTTGACATATACCTTGTGGGCCACCTCCATTAACTGTATGATACTCATGCCTGCGAATCCTTCGAGTTTAAGCAGCTTCCTCTGGATGTCAGAGGCTGATTGCCCGATGAACGCTGCATTCACCATTCTCTGGTTTTCAGCTGCCTCCGAGTCAAGAGGTGTATATATTCAGTACGCCTCACAGAGGTGCTCGTAGAAGCACAGAGGGTGATGCCTCTGGCTTCTGGGTAATTAGGGCAACCTTGTTTTATGTTGGTCGGCTTTTTGGCCCCTTCTCGCACTCCTTGGAGAAGAGCCTCTCAGTACCGCTTGAGTGCCGCTTGTCCTTCTGGTGCGTTGAAATCCCACTCTGGGTTGGTTTCATGCACTGCTCGTGATACCCATTGTTCCACATCCAAGGTGCCCACCGGCACCCATTCCTGCAGCCACTTCCAAGTTTCAGTGATGATCCGACACCATTCTTCAGTACTTAAAAGGGTCGGTAGGAGTTGTCGGCAATCTTCCCACATGGGGTGGTGAGTCCGGAAGATAGACTCCAGGACATGGACAAGGGCCTGTGGTTTCTCCAAGTAGGACAGGGTATAGTGCTTCCAATTCAATAGGTCGGTGGTGGAGAAAGGCTGATAATACAGGGCAGGTTGCCCCTGCTGTATGGTTCTGTCATCCCGAACCTGCGGCGGACCTTTCATTTCACACACAGGCATCTGGAAGGCCGGGGCAGACTGCAACCAGTGGATGAATGGTGGAGATGCCATCAGTGGAGAAACCGATGGTGGTGGGGTGTCAGGTGCAGTCCCAGTCACCACTCTCCATACTGAACGTATGAAACTTATCAGCATGCACCTCAAAACTGTTGGCTGGGATTTGGACTCTCCCATTTTTAACTGGTTTAACCAGCACTTCTGTTCCGTACACCACCCACAACACCCTTTTCTGAACCATGTCCTTGCCCAGACTCTGGTCCCTGTTCCAGCTCCCCCCTTTCTCTTCCGTTGCAAGACAGACAAGGGGTAGGGACTTCTTTCAGGTGTCTGCCTGGCTGCATCCCTGGAGGGAACTTAGGCGTGTCTTGGCTAAGGCATCCACAGGGAGTGAATCGCTGTTATGCTATGACATCGCCACAGAACCCCAGGTTAGGACCCACTCAAACCCCGTAGCCAAATATGTGGGGCTACAGACACAATGACAGCAAGCAGTCACTGTGTTCCTTCCACTCACACATTCTCTCCCCTGGGGGAGTCCCTGTCCTTAGGAGGTCAGGCTACTCTTCTGTCCTGCTGAAGGGCCTACCCCTAGGAGCCAATCAGGCTCCTCTCCCATCTCGCTGACAAGCCTATACCTAGGAGCCAATTTGGCTCCTCTTCCATCCCACTGACGGGCCTATCTCCGGTGGGTCCTGAGACCCCACCTTGTCCGATGTCCTGGCCTTGGTCTGCCGCTCCAGCTTGCTAAGCCCAGCACCCACCTGCTCAGCCTCCTGCTGCCGTGGAGGCTAGCACCTCTTGGGAGGCCTGTTGCAGCATGGCCTGCGTCAGTGCCCCTGCTTCCTCACCCTCAGCAAGGCCTCGGCATTGCCCTTGGCCAACAGCTCTTGGCCCTGGAGGAGAGAGATGCTGCTCGGCGCCGGCTCATAGAGGTCCTGCCGTCCGCCATCTGCTGTCCTGATCCAGTGGCTTCAAGGTGCCAGCGCAGTTGGGATTCCCGGTCAGGGAACCAAAATGTTCCAGCAAGTCAACAGCCAGTGTCTAACAGCCAGTATCTAACAGCTCTTGGCTGGGGAAAAAACTGAGTGGCACACGGAGAGTTGGAGAACAGCCTTTATTCCAACAGCTCTCTTGGCCATCTTCTGACTTTGACCACCCCCTTCCTTGTTCTCCTCCAGTTTTTATACCCTTGGTAGGACTCAAAAAGAGTCCAATGAGCAACAAGTTTTAACATCCAATCAGCAGCAGTGGGATTCAAAAAGTACCCAATCAGGATCACTCGAGCAGTGCAGCCAGAGGACAGGAGAAGGTGGCCAAGCACCCAGCACGAGCCCCAACAGTAGGTGTCCACACGTGAGGCCTGGCCCCAGTAGCACGCACCCGATGTGGCCTCCAGCCGGCCAGCACAGGGCTGGCCCGTGGGGATGCAGAGCGGCGGGGAGACAGCAAGCCGCCAAGTCCTGGAGCCCGACAATTTCCGCATCAAGGTAAAAGCTAACAAATGTCCAAGAAGCTTTAAGTTTCTGAATAAATGTTGCACAATATGCAAAGTAAATATCCAGCATGTGTGCTGATCAAAGACTGGTAACGTAAGTGTTAGGGCAGAGGGAGGTGAGCTGCAGGGAGAAGGAGGCTCCATTAGATGTATCAAGGTCAGTCTGGCAACAAATTTAGAACAATACAGATCCAATTTGTCAGGAAGTGGATTCGTGCAATATAAGTGTTGTCAACATCCAGAAGGGTAGGCTGATCATCAGAGACTAATCTGGTAAGTGTGAGGGAAGAGAGGTGAGGAGGAGGAAGGAGGCTCCTTTTAAGTATTGCAGAGTGGGCTTGACACTAATTATATAGAATATTTCCCAAAGTGTTAGTGAGGAGACTCACAGAGTGAAATTATGTTCAGTTTTCCAGGAAGCGAATCTTGAAAGCCTGAGAATGTTGCATATAGCTTTCAAAATAGATGTAAATAAATAGGAAAATGTGTTAGCAAAGCTTGGGATGGGGTAAAGTCTGATGGGACCAATAGATCGACTAAGTATGATCCAGAGAGACATTTAGAAAAAGAGGAAGAGCTGAGAATGTTGCATATAGCTTTCAAAATAGATGTAAATAAATAAGAAAATGTGTTAGCAAAGCTTGGGATGGGGTAAAGTCCGATGGGACCAATAGATCGACTGAGTATGACCAAAGAGACATTTAGAGAAAGAGGAAGAGCTACAAATTCAGAAAATGGAAAAGAATGCAACAAATAACATAGGAAGAAGGATCAGTGTGATAGTCTCGTAAAGACTGGAAAGGAAAAGTGAAGTGAGAAAAGTCACTGTTGTGATTGTTTCACTTCATGCAAGAGCATTTTGGGGTTTGTTCTGGATTTCCAGCTTGAAGTAGCCTTTGACATTAGTGGGAAGAAGACAGGTGACGATGGGAAATGGGTACACAGCAGTGAGCAGGATGACCGAGTACTAGGAAAAGAACGAGAAGTAGGAGAAAGATTGGAAGTTCTTTTCCTTAACTATGTAAAACCAATGTGGAACAAATTTGTGCTTCAAGGGAGACTTTCCTCAGATTAAAATAACGAAACAGGGCACGTGGATTTCATCACAGGAAGTAACTTGTGTTGTTTACTAATGACATCTGAATAATGACTGTGCTTCGCTTGGATGTGGAACTCCTTCCTTCACCTCCAAGTGCATGCTGTTTTTGTTTAACTCATTTTATATCCAGGTCTCTGTGACAATAAATAAGAGTATTGAGTTTGACTCCTTCCATAGTTCATTCCGGTCATAGGGTTCCTGCTTGCCTAAACCTTCCCTGTCTATTTTATATGCTAGCTCACAATCATAGCCTGAGTTTTTACCTTTCACAAATTCATCCATATCATGCTGAGTTCTTATGTTTCAGAGAACTATTCTCACTCCCCGATACATTAATAAAATCTTCCCTCTTTGTCTTATTCTTATTTATGTATTTATTTTTTTGAGACAGAGTCTCACTTTGTTGCCCAGGCTAGAGTGACCTCGCATCAGCCTAGGTCACAGCAACCTGAAACTCCTGGGTTCAAGTGATCCTTCTTCCACAGCCTCTTGAGAAGCTGGGACTACAGGTGTGCCCTACAATGCCTGGCTAATTTTTTCTATATATTTTTAATTGGCCTATTAATTTGTTTCTATTATTAGTAGGGACAGGGACTTGCTCAGGCTGGTCTCGATTCCTGACCTCAAGTGATCAGTCCACCTCGGCCTCCCAGAGTGCTAGGATTACCGGCATGAGCCTCCAGTCCTGGCCTGTCTTATTCTTATTGCATGAATTTTAATTGCATTCATTCATTCATTGATCCTTCTAGTTAACTCACATAATCAAGAACTGACTAGGTGCTTGGCACACTTCTAAGTCTTGTGTCCTAGTGTAGAACAAAGCAAATTTTTTTGTTTTTTAAGTTGTATAACATATTTAATGAGAGGGGAGGTAGAAAACCAACAATCAGAGAAAATAAAGAGACAAGAAAATATCAGATAATGATAAGTATTATGAGGATAGTAGAATCAACTTGTATACTTGCAAGTTGGGGCTTACTTTAGTTCAATGGCCACTCGAGCCTTCCTTAAAGACATAATAATTAAGTTTAGATTGATTGGCAATTGTATGTGACAGAAGTCACGTGTATTGATAATCAGTGGAAAAACACTGTGTCTATACTTTGTGCGTGGTGCACACATTCAAATTTTAATGCTGGACACTCACTGCATAGCCCTGCGTGTGTCTCAGCTCTCTTGACGTGATTGCAGGAAGAAATCTTACCTTTTGGTCCTAATACAAAATTCTGTTTTGCCTCCCCTTATGCTAGAACCTCCCTTCACCTCAATTGTTTTTCTAAAAACTCAGTATCTAAACCCATTGCTGGTCTGTGTTCAGTTAAACCTTGTTTTGTTGAAACTCATGTGTCTGTGTCCATCCCAGTCCAGGACTGCGGCAGGTGCTCCCACCTTCTGTGTGGCTCATGCTGACCAGTGGACGAGTCTGGATGGACTGAGTCCCTGATGCTAAGACCTCTCTTCAGGGCGAGGCTTCTTTGCTGCTTTCTCCTCAGGGCACATCTGCCTTTTAATATCCACCCAACTGGCATGTGCCGTGATAATTAGAGTCAGGTTTGTGATCATTGGGTAAATCTGGGGATTAACAGTAGATATGATCTTTGCGTGGAGGAATGTTAACTTGTCACAGGTGTAAGATGACCCAGTTGCATGTCTTACACATTCTTCACTATATAGGTTATAATAAAAGTGATAGCTCTTTTTGAATTTCAAAGATTTAATAGCACATTCTGAGCAAATTAAAACATATGTGTTAGATTGGAAACTGTGATTTTTATACAAGATAATATGTTAATATTTCTTATAAACTCAGGGTCTTTAAAAGGAAAAAATCAGGAAACACAATAGATAAAAAGATTAGGATATGCAAAGCTTAGCATAGGTAATTCGAGTTGTCAAATCTATGCAATATGCTCGAACTTCCTATAATCAAGTAAATGCAATTGATATAACAAATATTGCTTCTAACCTATCAGATTGGCAAAATTAAATTGAGACGACATTTACTGCTAGCAGAGAAATGGCCCTAAAGAAATGCTATTACAATTCCTTTCCATTATTTTAATTCTTGGAGAGTTTTGTGTAACCAGTTTGATAACATCTATCAAAGTAAATATATACATATGATATGACTCAGAAACCTCTAGAGATGTATCACATAGATATAGAACCTTTGTACATAAGGCTCCATTTAAAAGCATATCAATGGTTTCATGATTTGATGAAGGCAAAAATTTGAAATGATCTGAGTCCCTATAAACAAGTAATACTAGAGTAAATTACAAAACCCACTCAAAAGGATGAAAGAGACATACAGGCACTGACTTAGAATTTTGAGTAGCAGTGTTGAGTGCACAAACAAGAAAAGTTGATCTATAACATACTGACATTTTTGAACAGCATTTTTAATGACACACACACAAATATATGGTCATTGGCATCTACACATATTTGCCTGTGATAATGGAAATATGAAGAAATTTACGTAATTTACTTTTTGTTAGTTGTGGCAGTGATAGTATGGAATATTAGGCATGGAGGAGTATGGATAAATAACTATATGTGTGTTCATATATGCAACATATGTTTAATGAATATATACTTAGCAAGTAATAATGGAAATCATCTTACTGTCTTGGTAGGTATGGAGTTTTCCCATTTTCTTTTTTTGTAGCTATACTTCTATTCTGATTTTTATAAAGAAAATCCTAAAGTAATCTAGTGATCTGAAAGAGGAGTGGTAAAAAATTTTGGAGATGCATTATGTACTTAATTTTACTTTTTAATTACATATACTAGTATGTAGTGTATACATATTTAGAGAGAGACATAGATAACATTTTGTTATACCTAAAATGCATGGTTTTAAATAAAATATATTACATAATATTTGACAGTTGCTACAAACACAGAGTAATTTATAGATGTTCAGAAGACCCCGTGTAATTTTCTTACAACATCCCCAATATTTGTAATGCTGTTTATTTTATCAAAATAGATATTATCTCTGAGTTTCTTTATATATTTACATGATACATTATAATTAAATTTTAGTTTCCACTGAAAATAATAATATGAGAAACATACAATTTGAGCATAATATTTTCCAAATCTAATAACTTCAGCTAACTAAGACCTGAAAACTGTCACAGGTCCCAGGAGGCCCATGTACAACCTGAGCCCACATCCCCTGTGCACACACAAATCCCTACTTACTGAATGTCTGTTCCCACGTGTACTCTCTGGGAGGTTGATCTCTGCTTGCCCAGCAGCTGCAGACCAGTTTCATCCTGGGCAAAGCAGCAAACTTCTCTGCTATGCGGAAGGCAGCTTCTCCAATTAGATCTGAGCACCTGCCTTAGGGAGGAGGCCCCTGTCCCTGGGTATCCTTTCTTGGACATTCTCCCTTAGCCCTGGGGTTTCAAATAGTTCCCTCATAGTTACTATTTTATTAGACTTTAGTCTTCTTTATATCAAACTTCCCCTGTTTTAGGCACTTTGGGGCTTCTATCTCCCAAGTGGACCCTAACAGATATACACATTTAATCTTCCTTCTTCAACGAGCCAGTTATTGCCTTAAGTCTCTCTGCCGGCTCTCTCCTCTGTGGAGGACACACAATGAGCTCCCAATAAGGAACCATCTCCTAGAAGACCATCCAATTTGTGTCAGTGTTTTTTTTTTTTTTTTGGAGGCTATGTGTGGCTAGCTATAGGATTTATTTCATATTGGGTTTAATCAAATAATATCTGTAATGTAAGTCTTTCTTCCTCATCTTCACCTTCTTTTAATATTTATCCTTTTGCCTTTCCTTTAAGAATATGCTTTTATATGATTTTTTTACCCTGCTTTACACTAACTCCTCACCATGATATGATAACTCTATGCCTCATGGCAGATGTGAGATTAACTATGACAAGGACACCTACTTGCCTTTCAGAGGTTCAAGACAATTCTCTCATTTTCTCTTTTCCATTCAACTGATGTGACCCTATAGCATCTCTTGGAAAGTGAATTGGCTGTTATTGCCAGGTAGATGATCCAATAAATAGAGAAACAGAAGTTTAGTGCAATCCCAGATAACAGAGATCCAACAAAAAGCTATACTCTGTATGAACAAGAAGAACTTTGCAGCAATGAGAGACATTGAAGCACAGGGAAGTCTTTAAATGCAGTGAATTCCTCATCATTCTGGGTATTCCAGACATTTAGCACCCCTCGGGAGCCTTGATTGTATACAGCACGTGGTTATCCTTAAATGTGGGGATTTACCTGTCTTCTTGTATTTACTTAGCAGCTTGGGTCCATTACAACAAAGGATGAGTAGTTGGACATGCTTTGGTGCAGTGCTGGCCCTATTCCACAACAGAAGAGAAACCTAGAAGACCATACTGCACGTGCACCCAATGTCTTCTTTCCTCCCAATGCACTATCTAAACATACTACATGGTTGATTTCTCAGTTCCTTAAATTTCTGTGTAAAAATCGCCCTTTCCACTAACACCCTCTTTGGTCACCTTATCTAAAATTACACCGCACTTCCCATCTCCAACTTTACTATTCTTTCTTGTTACTTATTTTTTTTCGTTTTTTTTAATTTCAGCATATTATGGGGGTACAGATTTTAAGGTTTCAATAAATGCCCTTTCCCCCCCTCCCCCCACAAGTCTGAGTTTCCAGCATGACCATCCCCCAGATGGTGCACATCTCACTCATTATGTATGTATATACCCGCCCCCCTCCCGCCTCCCCCCTGCCCAATACCCTATTACTGTAGTACCTATGTGTCCACTTAGGTGCTGATCAGTTAATACCAGTTTGCTGGTGAATATATGTGGTGATTGTTTTTCCATTCTTGGGATACTTCACTTAGTAGTATGGGTTCCAGCCCTAACCAGGAAAATATAAGATGTGATATATCACCGTTGTTTCTTAGAGCTGAATAGTACTCCATGGTATACATATACCACATTTTATTAATCCATTCTTGGATTGATGGGC
>VSMD01078985.1:0-19092 GCA_008750895.1 Mirza zaza | reverse complement strand
TCACAGCAACCTCAAACTCCTGGGCTCAAGCAATTCTGCTGCCTCAGCCTCCCAAGTAGCTGGGACTACAGGCATGTGCCACCATGCCCGGCTAATTTTTTTTTCTATATATATTAGTTGGCCAATTAATTTCTTTCTATTTATAGTAGAGATGGGGTCTCGCTCTTGCTCAGGCTGGTCTCGAACTCCTGAGCTCAAACAATCCGCCCACCTCGGCCTCCCAGAGAGCTAGGATTACAGGCTTGAGCCACCGCGCCCGGCCTTTTTGTGCTATCTTTAACTGACAATCTATATGGCAGGAAATTTTTAAATGTAGCACTGCAAGTTAAATAATTTAAACCTATATAATAATAAAAAAAAATACATGGTGTCTAGGAGATCATCCAAGTGATCAGCTGACTGAGTGGCTAAGATATGAGCATGCTTCTTGCTCCCCTAGATTATTCACTCCTGTGCCTTGGGTGCTCTCAAATCCGTTCCATTTTAAGAGGAAGAAATATTTAAATAACTATTCAGTTACTCACTTCTTAAATTATAAGTTTAGACAGATGTCATTACTGCCTTTAACATTAACTCTGCAATCTTCTAGACCAGAGGTCAACAAACTTTTTCTGCAAGGGGCCAGATAGTAAATATTTTAGGCTTTGAGAGCCAGATTTGTCTGGAGCTACTCAGCTTTGCTGTTGTAGTGTGAAAGCAGCCATAGATAATACATAAGTATGGCTGTGTTTTAACTTTATTTATGGACACTGAAATTTGAATTTTATGTAATGTTTAGGTGTCATGAAGTATTTTTCTCCTTTTGACATTTTTTGAACCATTCAAAAATGTAAAAACCATTCTTGGCTCACAGGCCATAGAAAAACAGGTGGCAGAGTAGATTTGTTCTGTTGGGTGAAGTTTGCCAACTTCTGCTGTAGATAGTTAAACCCACTGGTTGGGAAAATCTACTTCAGTAATATATTCTTAAATTTCTCCAGTACCACATCTGTCACACCATCCCAAAGTCCTTACTGATCTGTGCATATGCCTTCAAATGAAGAATGTTCAATTTGTTACCATTAGCAGCTTCTGTATGACCCCAGTAATGTTGCTTCTCTGTCCCACTTGACAAGTAGTTCATAGAATTAAATAAAAGGAAATTTCAACACTGCCTGCTGTGAGACTTGTCTTTGGTTGTAATGATGTAGTGTGGTTCAATGGAAATAAAACTGGTTTCTTTTCTTTTCTTTTTTTTTTTTTTTTTTTTTTTTTGAGACAGAGTCTCTCTCCCTCTGTTGCCCTGGCTAGAGTGCCGTGGCGTCAGCCTAGCTTACAGCAACCTCAAACTCCTGGGCTCAAGCAGTCCTTCTGCCTCAGGCTCCCGAGTAGCTGGAACTACAGGCATGCACCACCATGCTCAGCTAATTTTTTCTATGTATTTTTAGTTGGTCAATTAATTTCTTTCTATTTTTAGTAGAGATGGGGGTCTCAGTCTTGCATAGGCTGGTTTCGAACTCCTGACCTTGAGTGAACTCTGCCCGCCTCGGCCTCCCAGAGTGCTAGGATTACAGGCGTGAGCCACTGGGCCTGGCCTGTAGTCAAGTTTCTTAAAACTTGGTGATCAAGTTTCTTAAACTTCTAAAGGCTCTATTTTCTCACCTGTTCATTGTAAATGAGTATTAAGAAGTTATAATAGCAGATATGAAATCACTGGTAAGGTAAAAACACTTTTACCTTACCGTTGCCATTTACCTTTATTGCCATTGTGGTGGTGGGTTGCACTTTATTATTGCTTTTACATATGACTTCTGGTGCAGCTCCCTTCATATATTGATATATCACTTGAAAACTCGATATAGGTTAAGGATTGCACATTAATTTCCTCTAGGCATTTTGTATTTATTACCATCACATTTCAAGCTACTCTTATCTCCTCACTGTGGTAAATGTATCAGGTTCATTACTAATAGTACTATGAAATTTTCAAATTACATTCCACGTATTCTATCTTATCACTACTCTGCGAGGGCAGAAATTTTGTCTGTTTTGTCCTTGCTATATCTCTAGCACCTAAAACAGTATCTGGAATATATTTGGGTCTCATAAATAGCTTCTGAGTAAATCAGTGACATAAATAATGCCATATGTTCACTTGCTTTGCTTACCAGGAGTATAAAAAGCTCATTAGAAATAAAATGTTTTAATACATAAAATAAAATACATAGTATTACAAAGGGAATCTATTTTATTCAAATATAGTTATGTCCACAGACTCCTTCAGGGTCCATGAAGCTTATTTTTTAAAATACAGAAGAATTTTTAATGAGTATCGAGGATATACTATCCATAGCCATAAATTGCAAAATTACTTTTATAGGCTATAAAACAAATGCAAGCTTTATTTGGTGTCTTCTTTAAGAAGTCCTTCCTCTGCACTTTTAAATTATAACAAAGAACAGTGGATATTGTTTAGCTTGTTTTGGTGAAATTTCTGAAGGTTACAATAAGAAAGATTTAAGTAAGCTTATATGAAAAGGGCACTTTCTGGGAAAATACTGGAGTATCTCATGGAATTGAGAGGGGGGAAGGAAAGGAACAAAGGTAGCTCTGGGGACATTATTTTTCTCCAGAGTAGAGCTTTATACCATTGCCAAATTATGTGGACTATATTTACAACAATGAATTTTACTATGTACCAGATGACCCATTAGCATATCAGTAAATAGTTTAATATCATATAATATAAGCAGTATCGTGTAGTTGTAGTGGCAATATAGCATGGGGCTTAAGTGTATAGGCCCTTGAGCCAGACTTGCATGGCTTCATATCCCAGCTCTACCATTTAACTAGCTGTGAAAGTTTGTGCAAGATACTCAGTCTCTGCCCTTTACTTTCATTCTCTGTAAAAAGGAAAGAAGCTGCTGCAATACAAACAACCAAAAAAAAATGTCAGTGGCATATGGCATACCACAATAAGCATTTAATTCTTCCTCAGAAATTTGTGTGTAAGCTGGAGTAAGTTGGATCCAGGCTGGGCTCAGCTGGACTTGATTCTAGATGGAAAATGAGTCTAGGTCTATATCACATGTCTTTCATCTTTCTTGGACCAACAGATACCTGAGGCATTTTTTTTTCTCAGAATGAAAGACAGGTTGCAAGGGGACAGACCCAGCTGCATAAGCATATTTCAAGGCTCTACCTGGGTGATGTCTGCTATCCACTGGCTAAAGAAAGTCACACGGCTAAGCCCAAAGTCAAAGCATAGAGAGGTGCACACTTTATATGGAGGTATGTTGAGGGAAGAGAAGAGTAATCTAATCAACCACAGGGGATAATGCAGACATGTATAACTTAACAAAGTGTATTCTTTCTGAAAAATGCATCATTAGGTTATTTCTTCACTGAGTGAACATCATAGTGTGCTTACACAAGGGAACCTACAGCTTTGGGGCCACGTGGACTTCTGGATCCTTGAATGTAGCCTTTTGATGGAATCCAAATTTTTATTAAAAGCATTTGTTCTGTGAAGTCTGGATTCAGTTGATGTTCTGTGAAGTCTGGATTCACAGCATTTGTTCTGTGAAGTCTGGATTCAGGGCCTCCACTTGAGGCCCTGTAGGGCCACATGTGGCCTTAAGGCTCCAGGTTCCCCCATATCTGGAGTCTATTACACAGTGAGGGTATATGGTATAGCCTATTATATGCAGTACACAACCTGTACAGCATTTTAGTGTACTGAATACTGTAAGCAATTGTAACACAGTAAGTGTTTGTTTATCTAAACAGACTTAAACATAGAAGAGGTACAGTAAAAATATGATATAAAAGATAAAAAATGGCATACCTGTATAGAGCATTGATGATGAATGGAGCTTGCAGGACTGGAAGTTGCTCTGGGTGAGTCAGTGAGTGAGTAGTGAGTGGGTGAAGGCCTGGGACATTACTGTATACTACTGTAGACTTTATAAACACTATACATACATTTAGACTACTCTAAGTTTATTTTTAAAAATTCTTTCTTTAACCTTAACTTACTAGAACTTTTTTACATTGTAAATTTGTAATTTTTTAACTTTTGACCCATTTATAGTAACATTTAGCTTAAAGCACAAACACATTTAACTGTACAAAAATATTTTTTATCCTATTCTATAAGCTTTTTCTGTTTGAAAATCTTTTTATTTTATATTTTTTACCTTTTTAACTTTTTTGTGATAATTAAGACACAAGCACATACATTAACCTAGGCCTACACAAGGTCAGGATCATTAATATCACTATCTTTCACCTCTACATGTTGTCCTACTGGAAGGTCTGGCAAAAACAACCATGGAGCTGTTATCTTCTAGGATAACAATGCGTTCTTCTGGAATCCTTCCTGAATGACCTACCTGAGGCTGTTTTACAGATACCTTTGTTTTTTTACATAAGTGGAAGTATACCCTAAAATAATGATGAAGTATAATATAGTAAGTACTAAGTGATTGGAATGTTTCAGCTTCATGATAATCTTATGGGACCACTGTCATATATGCCATCCATAGTTGGCTGAAACGAAATTACACGGCACTTGACTATATTAGTACCCACCTAATAAGAGTTGTTGTAAGGTTAACATATGAAAAACCTTAAAATAGTTCCTGGCACATATCAAAATGCTTAATAAATGTTTGTTCTTATTAGGCATACTTTTATGCAGAAACACACACAAAAATTCAGTTTTGTATAACTATAACATGAAATACATATTTGGCAAATGTGTCACTTTATTGGAGTCAAACAAACATGCTTAAATTTAATCAAAGAGCTAGTCTCTATTGTTTTAATTGTAAAATAGATAAACAAGATTATATTTTTTTCAGCTGATCAGGCAGCTTCTAAGATAGTTTGGTTATTGCCACAATTATTTAACTGTTAGTAGAATCATAGCACTGCTATGGATCGAGTTCTACACTCTCACTTTACAGATAATCAATTGAGCCAAAATGGTGAGATATCTAAGTCAAAGAAATTGAACAGGATGAATGGAAGATGGATAGATGAATTATAAATAGACAAGTAGTTAAATAGAAAAAAATGCAAAGAAGCCAACCTAGATTTCTAGAATTCTAGTTGAGAACTCTTCCCCCTCTAGCACACAGCTCAGGTGTTTTTCCTTGTAGTTTATATAAATACTGTTTATCATATTTATTTCTATACTTCTGCCTTTCATTAAACCTTAAAAGAAGAAATAATTTTAGGAATTTTTAAGAGATTTTTTCCCAACTATTCCTTCAACTGTCAGATGACTATAAGGTTTAATTAAAATGTGGAAATAAAAATTCCAACAGCCTTCATTTATCCACATAATAATATTTATGAAGTCATTATTTTCTCTTAGGCACTGGACATACAGAGCAAAACCAAAACAGAACACATGTATGTTCTCATGAGCATACATTATATGGAGGAGATAGGCAACTAACAAATTAATATGTAATATGTTCCAATCCCTTACCTGCAATTCTAAAATCAAAAAGCTCTGAAATCTGGAATTTTTTTCAGTTCTTATAGTGGTAAAACCTGACGCAATCTTAACTCATTTGGTAGTAAAGCATGTAAGAGACTATTTGTAGTCTTTTCAAAACTCCTACTTACAATGAATATATGTTTTGCTGTAAAGATATTAACAAATTTGATTTCAAAGTGCTGTCCCAGACCTTTTGGATGGGGGGGCAGAGGGTGGAGCATGTTATGTAGTTATAGTACAGGTACCATATTACCTTTAAAGACTCAGAAAATACTTAATTTCTAAAGATCTGTGGCCCACAAGGGGATCATGGGGCTGTATAAGAATGCAAGGAAGCCATTTTTTGCAAGGAAGCCAAGGAATTATAAATACTGGGAATGGAAATAAAGTACATATGGATATAGAGAATGAGGGCCAGTGGAGAGAGAAGGCTCAGGGTTGGAGCAGAGATTGTTTAGCTAGAGTGGTAAAAGAAACCTCTCTGGGAAGTGAAATTTGAGCAGATTTGAGAAGCATATCATGGAGCTCTTAAGGGAAAAGAGTATGTGGGAGGAAACATGTGGCTATATGGGGAAGTGTTCCAATCTGAGGGAAGAGTAAGGTCAAAGATATAAACCAAGCATGTGCTATCATCAAAGATGTAAACCAAGAACATGAAAGCCACTAAGGCTGTAGAATATCAACCAAGGAGAAGAGTGATGAGACAGGCTCTCAGAGATGTAACCAGGAGCCAGTTCATGTAAGGCAAAGATCAGGCCTTTGAATTTAATCATACATGTTATGGGAAGTCTTGGGGGATTTTGAACAAAGGAGTGTCTTAAATTCAATTTTATTTTTGAAAATATGACTCTGTTGTTCTGTGGATAATAAAAATATCACTCTTTTGCTATGTGGTAAAGATTATTGCAGTAGTAAGGATTGGAGAAAATAAATGATCATGGCTCTGGATGTAATTCAGAAATTTAATGCTGTCTGGTTATATATACTTTTTAACAAAATATCTTAATTATACATATATATATATATTTTTTTTTTTTTTTTTTTTTGAGACAAAGTCTTGCTCTATTGCCTAAGCTGGAGTACAGTGGCATCGTCATGGCTCACTGAAACCTCAAACTCCTGGGCTCAAGCGATTCTCCTGCCTCAGCCTCCCAAGTAGCTGGGACTATAGGTGTACACCACTGGCTGGCTAATTTGTTCTATTTTTTTGTAGAGACGGGGTCTCGCTCTTGCTCAGGATGGTCTTGAATGTCTGGCCTCAAGCAATCCTCCCGCCTTGGCCTCCCAGAGTGCTAGGATTACAGGCGTGAACCACCATGTCCGGCCAATATTTTAATAAAATAATATCTCTCAGGTTTTCATTGAGCAAGTGTTATATTATGAAGTAATGATCTAAATATTATTATACTATCTGGTTTATTGGTTTTTGTTCTAGATTTTTCCCTAAGTATTAGGGCTGTCAAATTAGATTGGTCATGATAGTCCTCTTCCCAATCTCCCTCCCTGTTCTCAAGGATGCTTCTCTTCTACGTGCTGAGAGACAACTGGAGAAAAGAGTTCCAGACTTGGAATAGTAATAACTGGTTCCTCTGCCAGATTGCCACTAACTGTAACGTTGGTTGGGTTATTTAACCTCTCTGAATTTCAGTTTCCTATCGTGTAGAATGGATTGAATCACCTGATTGTTATAGCCCCTTTTTTACTGTCAGTCATAAATTTAGCAAGTCCTTTGTGTTAGACTCTAAAATTCTATGACTCGAAATGATACCACATAAAAATCTCAAAATTTTTTAAAATATGAATCTAAAAATGTACATATTCTGGCTATCTATGTGTTCAAAATTGATATGTTCACCCTGGTTTCCCTTTTAACAGGACCAAGGAAATACTAGCAGAAACCAAGAGCACAGAACATTTTCCTTCATCAATCCATATAACCCTGCTACTTGTCTAGTTCCACCAAACACAGAGGAATGACCACCTTGACAGACGGAAACAGAGGATGTCAACAAATTTTTGGAGGCAAGCAATGAAATCTTTGTGCTATGAGTTTTCTGATATTAACTATGCAGAAACAAGTGGAATTATCTGGGTTTTAATGAAAAAAATAAAAAGCACCCATTAATGTAGATATTTATATAAGTCAAGCTATTTCTTTCTTTTATTTTTTTTCTTTAGCACTATTTCATCTCAAAAATTACATTAAGATGTGTTTGTCCTTTTCTGGAGTATTACATAGAATAAGGCTACTTAATCCCTAAATAAAAAATAAGGATTCAAATAACAGAAATTAAGAACCTTTATTTGACAACAGGGCTTTTCCTAACCGTCTTGGACACACATAAAACATAACTGCAAATATTAAATAGATTGAGAAATTAGAATTATTTTATATTTATTTTAGAATTATCTGTGCCATTTATGATTTTTTTTAGTAGTTCTAGCATTTTTTCTCTTTTATCTTTAACAACTATTCTAAAATGCTCCAAAATCTTGGAAAGCAATCCTTTTGCATCCCTTACAGCTTTATATTTTGTAAAAATCTTTCATCAAAAGATTTCATTGAACTTTTAGTTAATTTCATGACAGCTGCTATTGCTCCAAGAAGAGCAGTTGGGCAAGGATCGTGGACCACAGGTACCACCTTCAAAATTGAAATTAATTACAATCCCTTTAAAAGAAAAATTTGCTTGGAGAGAAATCGACCATATTTAAAAGAAAAAACTTACAAGGAATCTGCATTCTTTTCCACATTTATGAAAAATAAAAACATCAGATGAAAACAAAGTGAAATAAAAATAAACTTTCAAAAATCTAAGTAGAATTCACTAAAATTAAATTTTTCAAAGGATTTTATACAAAGAAACTGTTTTAATGAAAAAATAAAAAGCACCCATTAATGTAGATATTTATATAAGTTGAGAATAAGCTCAGAATTTTTTATTTAGTGTTAATTCAACTCATCAGCCTACGGTCATCCAGCAAACATGTCTGCTTTTTAAGTTTCGCATAAGAGGAATACTTTATATAAGTAAAGGAGACCATAAATGTTTAAAAAGCCCAGTGTAGAGATTCTGAGTTTTCTTTCAGTAACTAGAGTCAAAATTAATTCTTGCTTTTCTGTTGGGGAAAATTTCATCTAATTACATTCAATTTATTCTGCAACTCTTTGGACAGCGAATCCTGATCACCAAAGAAAAAGCAGCTGTGTTGCCCTTGCCTCACAGTTATAACAATAGTATTATTATGCAGTCACTGGGCTTTATAGCACCATGAAGCAGTTATCCACCGACTGCCTTCTGGCAGAGCTACACCTAAACCTTTCCAAACTGCTCATAATATATGCCTTCTGTTTGTAAGGATCTTCAAAGAAATAGATTCCCCTGCTTCCTTCAGCAAACCAATTTCGTATAACAGCTCTCAGGAGTAGAAAATTCTTACAACATTTTGTGCAATTTTATTAAGTTGCTGTCTCAAAAACTTCTTTTCCCAGAATTATTCTTTAAACATTATTTAAATATTTTCTTAGCTTGATATAAACCACTTACATATTTTTTTAAACTGCTAAAAATTGACCATTGCTTAATTAGTGAAAACAGTTCCCATAAACCAGGCTTCTCCATAAACAACCTATATTTGTCCCTCCGTATCTGCAGGGGATTGGATCCAGGACTAAGAACATACTAGTCCCTACATATAATGCCATATTATTTCCATATAAGCCATGCACATCCTTGCTTACCCTTTAATCATCTCTAGATAACTTATAATATCAAATATCGTGTAAATGCGATATAGAGACTATCCTGGTTTTTATCTGTTTATTTCTTATTATCATCTTGTTATCTTTTATTATCTTTTTTCCTGAATATATATGATCCAAGGTTAGTTGAGCTTTTGAACTTGGAGTCTGTGAATACAGTAAACTGACTATACTATTAAATTTCTTTCTCTAACATTTCCTTTTTTAACTTATCCACGTATGTCTTATTTTGAGTTCAGTTATTTTTTAACCACTGGAACATGTCTGTGTCAGATAGCTTTAATTTATCTGTCATCCACATTATATTAAGAATGAAGGCATGTATTCTTTATTAATTTCATTCTATTTAAGACTGTGTCATTAATAAACCACAGATATTTATAATTCTAATCCAAAGTACAATTTCATTTATTTCCCGTATTTTTAGACTTATTTACAAGTTATAGCAGTAAAAATTTTTACTAAATTTTTTCTAAATTTAGTAAAAGGTTGAAGGTTGGAAGGTTGGAAATTTTTACTAAATTTAGTAAAAGGCTAAAAGGTTGAAGGTTGGAGCAGCTGTGGCAATTCCTTAAAATTAAGCTAAAATGAAGTTTGACACATCTGTTAACTCTTTCACGAAAGATTTCTCTATAGTATGTGATGCTATTTGATAGCATTTTACCCACAGTAGAACTTATTTCATAATTGGAGTCCATTCTCTCAAACACTGCCACTGCCTTATCAACTAAGTGTATGTAATATTCTAAGTTCTTTGTTGTTATTTCAACACTGTTCACAGTATCTTCACCAGGAGTAGATTCCATCTCAAGAAACCACTTTCTTTGCTTATCCGTAAAAAGGAACTCCTCATTTGTTAAAGTTTTATCATGACATTGGAGCAATTCAGTCACATCTCCGGGCTCCTCTTCTAATTCTAGTTCTCTTGCAGTTTCCACCACATCTGCAGTTACTTTCTCCACAGAAGCCTTAAACCCCTCAAAGTCATCCATGAGGGATGGAATCCACTTCTTCCAAACTCCTGTTTTTTGTAGCAACAGCGTCTTGCTATTGCCCAGGCTGCTCTCAAACCCTGGCCTCAAATGCTCTTCATGGTTTGACTTGTCAGAGTGCTAGGATTACAGATATAAGTCACCATTCCTGACCCCTAAACTCCTGTCAATGTTGATCTTTTGACTTCCTCTTATGAATCATGAATGTTCTTAGTGGCATCTAGAATGGTGAATCCTTTCCAAAAGGTTTACAATATATTTTGCCAAGATCCATCAGAGGAATCATATCTATGGCAGTTATATATAGCCTTATGAAAGATCTTTCTTCAATAGTAAGACTTAAAAGTTGAAATTACTCATTGATCCATGGGATGCAGAATGGATATTGTGTTAGCACTCATAAAAACATTAATCTCCTTGTATATCTCCATCAGAGCTCTTGGATTACTAGGTGTATTGTCAATGAGCAATAATATTTTGAAAGGAGTCTTTTTTTTCTGAACAGTAGGTCTCAACAGTGGGCTTAAAATATTCAGTAAACCATGTTGTAAATAGATGTGCTGTCATCCTGGCTTTGTTTTTCCTTTTACAAAGAACAGGCCGAGTAGACTTAACATAATTCTTAAGAACCCTAGGATTTTTGGAATGGTAAATGAGCATTGGCTTCACCTGAAATCACCAGCTGCAGTAGCCCCTAACAAGTGAGTCAGTCTGTCCTTTGAAGCTGTGAAGTCAGAGATTAACTTCTGTCTAGATGTGAAAGTCCTGGATGGCATCTTTTCCAGTATAAGGCTATTTCGCCTACGTTGAAAATCTGTTGTTTAGTGTAGCCACTTTGATTAGTTATCTTAGCTAGATCTTCTGCATAACTTGCTCCAACTTCTCCAGCAATGCTTGCTGCTTCACCATGCACTTTGATGTTATGAAGATGGCATCTGTCCTTAAGTCTCATGAACCAACCTCTGCTACTCAAACTTTTGTTTTGCAGCTTCTTCTCTCTCTCTGCCTTCATAGAATGAGTTAGGGTTTTGTTCTGCATTATGCTTTCATTTAAGGGAATGCTGTAGCTCGTTTAATCTATCCAGACCACTAAAACTTTGTCCATATCAGCAATAAAGCTGTTTTGTTTATCATTCATGTGTTCACTGAAATATCACTGATTTTTTTTTTTTTTTTTTTGAGACAGAGTCTCACTCTGTTCCTGGGCTAGAGTGCCTTGGCGTCAGCCTAGCTCACAGCAACCTCAAACTCCTGGGCTCAAGCAATCCTACTGCCTCAGCCTCCCCAGTAGCTGTGACTACAGGCAAGTGCCACCATGCCCGGCTAATTTTTTCTGTACATTTTTAGTTGTCCAGCTAATTTCTTCCTATTCTTTTAGTAGAGAGGGAGTTTTGTTCTTGCTCATGCTGGTCTTGAACTCCCGAGCTCAAATGATCCACCCACCTCGGCCTCCCAGAGTGCTAGGATTACAGGTGAAATATCACTTTTAATTTCCCTCAAAATATTTTCCTTTGTATTCTAATATGACTAAGTGTTTGGCACAAGCGACCTAGCTTTTGGCCTGTCTCAGCTTTTTACTTATCTCAGCTTTTGACATCCTTTCCTCACTAAGGTTATTCATTTCTAGTTGTGGGGTTAAAACGAGAAACATGTGACTGTTCCTTTCACTTGAACACTTAGAGGCCATTATAGAGTTACTAATTGGCCTATTTTCAATATTGTTGGGCTTAGGAGATAGGAAAGCCCAAGGAGAAGGAGAGAGATGACAGAACAACTGGGTAATGGAGAAATCAGAACATACACATTTATCAATTAATTTGCTGTTTTATATGTGCAGAGTTAGTGTTGCCCCACAACAGTTACAGTAGAAACATCAAAGATCACTGATCACAGATCACCATAGCAGATATAATAATAATGAAAAGGTTCAAAATGTTGTGAGAATTACCAAAATGTGACACAGAGACTCAAAGTGAGCACATCCTGTGGGAAAAGTGGCACCAATAGACTTGCTAGCCACAGGGTTGCCAAAAACCTTCAAGTTGTAAAAAATGCAATAGTTTTGAGGCTCAATAAAGCAAAAAATAATAAATCAAGGTATGCCTATACACATAGTGCAAATTCACAGAACAGATTAATACTGACTGATAAACCACAACAGTGCCACCCACCAGCTGTGTCACTTGGGCAAATTAGTTATTTTCTTTGACCCCCAGTTTGTACATATTTAAAATTGGGGTGCTAATAATGTAATTGTGAGGATTAAACAGGATAGATAATATGAGTAAAAAGCTTAGGAACTTAACATTTGCCTAGCACATAATTCAATAAATAGGTGATACAGTTATTTCACACAAACAAACAAAAAAAAACCAAGGAATTTGTCTATTGTGTTCATGCCAAATTTCTTTAATGTCATTGTCTGTTGTAATGCTACTAAATTATGTTCACATTGAAGTATCTAAGTAAGCAATTTAAAGTTCATGTTTAAAAATGTGAAAATGCAATTTTTTCCAGGAATCACCATTAAAAACCATCATACCAATGGTCATTAACCTGATGGTCATGAAAACTACATTCCAAATTTTGTAGAAAACATTTAGAGTGTTCATGGAGTCATTCCTTTTTCTAAAATTTTAGCTTTATGTCAACCACTAGTATTTGGAGAAATATTCCATTTACAGGACAGAGTGATTTGAAGAATCTGCTTGAGATTACATATCTTTTATGTATACATTGATCAAACATTTATTTGGTCTGAGAAACTGACTTGATATTTCCACTAGAAAAATAAAAGTAAATAGGCAGTTTTGTTATATTAGTTTCATATAGGTCTGCTGTAACAAATTACCACAAGCTGGGTGGCCTAAAATAACAGAAATTTATTCTCTCACAGTTCTGGATGCTAAAAGTCCAAAATTAAGTTGTTAGCAGGGCCATGCTCTTTGAAGTCTGGAGGGGGAATTTGTCCCATGCCTTCACTTAGATTCAACAATTTTTGGCATTCTGTGGTTTATAGACACATTACTTTAATCTCTGCTTCCATTATCACATGGCATTCTCCCTGTGTGTTTATATCTCTTTTCTTCTTATAAGGACACAGTCATATTGGATTAGGGCCTATCCTAATTCTGTATGACCTCATCTTAACTTGATTACATCTGCAAAGACTATATTTCCAAATAAGATCACATTCATTGATACTGAAAATTAGGACTTGAACATATCTTTTAGGGGAACATAATTCAACCCATAACTCCATCTTATATGTATATATTTTTAACTAAGAATAGAATTATGGAAGAAAAATGTATTTTAAAAATTATTTTCTTTTGTTCAACCTCTGGAAAGAAAAGACATGGTCTATGAGTAGATATATATGTTTTGTTTATGAATATTTGGCAGCACCATTTCTTGGATATAGATAAGTTTCTTGATAATTCACTTTCCCATCTACTTTATAGCTCTATTTTTTAAGCTTGTGAAGCAATAACTGTCATTTTGTTTGTTTGAGATCAGAGATCAAATAGTAGCCTTACAGATTCATAATCAAAGGATAACATATTACATGTATCAACAAATGAGATGACCTAAAGACTTTAGAGATTGTATAGCATTTATATTTATAATTGTGCTGGTAGTTTGTAAATGAACTTTGATAATATTTCCTTTGCTATAATAATATTTTTAAGCCAGAGCTACTTTTTATTTTTGCACGTAAGATATTTACTTTAAATTGGAATTGAGAAAAGTGGTTGACCTTTCAAAATGAACAAGTTTATTATATATTTTTAACATTAAATCTACTGCTTCTTCCAGTAAAGCTCATCCAATGAAGAAAATTTCTAATATATAACTTGGTATGTTGTATAGTTTTATCATTATATTCTCCCTTTGGTCATATCCCATGTATAGTATTTAGGCAATTGTCAGAGATTTTTCGTATGACAAAACTTACACAGAACTAAGTATTCTTTAGAAATTTCTGTCTTCAAGATCAATGGCTGGTTTCTCTTCCATCCTCAATATGTTGTTAAGCACATCCAATGAATTTTTCATATTGATACTGTACTTTTGAGTTGTATAATTTCCATTTGATTCTTTTGAAAAAATGTATTATGGCAAAATGGAAATAATATAATATTTATTATTTTAACAATTTTTAAGTGCACTAGATTCTTTTTTTATTGTTTCCATTTCTCTGCTGAAATGCTATTTGTGCATTCATTATGATGATCTTTTCCTTTATGTTCCTGATAATAGCTGCCTGAAAATATGTGTATAAGTCATCTCAGAGTCTGTTATATTGGCTACCTTTTTATGGATTTGGTTCACATTTTGCTGTTTCTTCACATGTCTGAGAAACATTTTATTGTACACTGGATGTAGATGATATATTTTAGAGACTCTAGATTCTGTTACCTTCCTCTGAAGAGCATTTACTTTTTTTGCTAACAGTTAAATAAATCACTGACTGCCTTTATCTAGTGAGGCTTAGTTTTATGTTTTGTTAGAGCAGGTCTGTTTTGGTTTTCCCCTTAATCCAAGGTGACCAGAGATATAATCTTTACTCTTAAAATGTTCTTCAAGGACTCCTGAGGAAATCATTAAGTGTTGCCAAGCTGCTTTTATTTGATGGGATTTCAGCTTCAAACTCTTTGTCTTCTGCAGTGGGCAGTAGCAGAAATCCTTATTTTAGTCTTCCAGCCATCACTTTCCACTTGGTTTCATGGAGTCTTCCCCATGCATGTACAGTTTAGGGGACAGCCTAGGTGGGAGTTCATACACAAATTTCATAACTCCCCCTCTTTGTTTTTGCTTCTTTCTGGAGTCTTCCTCTCCTTTCCTCAATTTTCAGCCATTTTGTCAACCCTCAGTTCTGGCCTCTGACTCAAGCCAATAAGACTGTAACTTTCTTCTTAAGCTGTACCTCTTCTCACAACTTTTTACCTAAAGAATAAGCCATATAAATGTAGATTTTATTCAGTGATTTTCTCTTCTTCTGAGGGTCAAATCTTCACTCTTCCTGTTCAAATAGTGGGGTTTTTTTTCTTATTTGTTTTAGTGTTTTTCCACAGTTTTTGTAATTGTTATCAGTGGGAGAGTTAGTGTGATTGAAGTTACTTCACTGTTTCTTGAATCACTGGGTCTCTTCGTACTGTCATATATACCTGCTCACTTTATTATTTCACATTCATATATATTATTTCACTTTGTCACTTAGACTTAGGTTTGATTCCTGGCTCTGCTATTTGTTATTAGGTTACTTCATCTTCAGTGTCCCCTTATGTAAAGTGGAAATGATTATATGTATCTCAAACAGTTGCTTTTTAATATTAAATGTGAAAATATATGTACAGCATGTGGCACACGGCCTACAACTTGATACTCATAAATGCTACTTCCCTTTATTACCATAATTATTCTATAATGTTGGAAGGCCAGATACTACTGTGTGGATGACTTACCCAAGACCTTACTACTAGGTACCAGAAGTATAGATTAATGAAATTAATCCTGGGAGATAAGTTTATGCCTTCCAGAGGTTCCAGTTTCAGTATTATCCCATGTAAGTAGTATAAACTGCCTGACTGTGATTTGGAGGAAGAATAGGAAAACAGCAGAGTTAATAGCAGTAAGACTGCATGGTCAGTGTTCTGGGTGGTGTCCTTTTTCTCTTCTGGGTACACTTAAGAGCCAGTTAACTGTCTGGTGACCAGAAGATACTACTGTAGTATTTTTTTTTTCTATCAAAGAAAAATGAGTTTAAGGACGTTTCTGATTTTAGAGCCAGATGGAATTTCCAGTAAGAATACTCAGGTCTAGTAAAATAAATAACATTTGTGTATATGGTCAGTAAAGAATGTAATAAAAAATACACCACTATGTAGTGAGCTATTCTATCCTCAGAGTTTCCCTATGACTCAAAAATGAGAGATTTGTACTCTGGGCAAACATGTAATTTCTGAAATTGGTTATAAAATGGGCTTTTCTATAAATAGTTAACATCAATGTCTGTCCTGTCTATTAGAATCATGTTTAGAATGTGTGTGTATATGCTGTTTTGTGTTATATTTAAGCATTGCATAGGATTTTTTGTGTGGTTTTCAAAAACATTTTGCTATAGTGGAATCAATGTAATGCTAAAGATAAAAAGGGAAACTGGTTGAGGTTGCATTAACTCTCTCTCTGGTCAGCATTATTACAGTTGCTATTCACACTTATGCCTGCTCAAATAGAAATCCATCAATCATGTAAACTTAGGGCCAAGTTCTGATCGCTAATGTATAGGATGAATTGCCACATATCTTTTAACTACCAAAAAAAATGCTGCTGAGATTAAAATCTGTCCTTTCAAATTGATTTTATTTTTATCTAGACTAAGAAGCAAAATGCAGTGTCAGATGAGGAAATAAAATAACTCCTGTCAGGATGTGGTTTCTTTTCTTTATATATAATTCTTACAGAATCAAGTGGTTATATATTTCTGTAATCATAATAATAGCTCTGAAAGAAAATAGAAAAATTATTATACTTTTTAAAATGAAATATTTTTATCCTTGTTCAATCACATGCACTAACATAGATTATAAGAGAAAGCCATATTATAAAAAGAACATTACCTAAAGTTATAATATATATGGAAAAAAATGAAGCCTATTTACTTAAAACATGAAATTTATCACAATAGATTTTTTTATTTGTTTCCATGAAAATTTAACAATTTCATTAAAACTTGCCAATAAAACAAATATTTAAAATAATAATGCTGTCTGATTTTTGGCATTTATGTGGGTTTTTAAAGTTACGGGATAATGACAAAATTTGAAGATAAAATTTTTATTTAAGTTTCCTCTCAGTCAAGGAAAATTAGTTCAATTTATGCATACTGTTATTTTTAGCAGTGTATATTTAGAACTTGTTATGAACAAAGCACTGGGCTAGGCATTTTTTTTTTTTTTTAACTTTTTTTTTTTTTTTTTTTTTTTTTTNTTTTTTTTTTTTGAGACAGTCTCACTTTATTGCCCAGGCTAGAGTGAGTGCCATGGCGTCAGCCTAGCTCACAGCAACCTCAAACTCCTGGGCTCAAGCAATCCTGCTGCCTCAGCCTCCCAAGTAGCTGGGACTACAGGCATGTGCTACCATGCCCGGCTAATTTTTTCTATATATATTAGTTGGCCAATTAATTTCTTTCTCTTTATAGTAGAGATGGGGTCTCACTCTTGCTCAGGCTGGTCTCGAACTCCTGAGCTCAAATGATCCGCCCACCTCGGCCTCCCAGAGAGCTAGGATTACAGGCTTGAGCCACCGCGCCCGGCCTAGGCATTTTTATGGGATCAAAAATAATGAACCTAGTACCACTCTGCCTCAAAGTATATAGTTTAATAGGACAAACAAAAGCACACATGGATATATACAGAGTGGAGAAAATTTCAGAGTGTAGCTCCAAACTCTAAGATTCCCAAGAAGAATCTTGGTGTGTACCATTTTTTAATTGTGTTTCAGAATTACAAGTGATCTTTAAGAGAGCATAATGCCTGGAACATAATAGGTGTTTAATAAATGCTGAAAGAATGGATAAATATTCTCGTGTGCCTGGGATCAGAAAGCAGGCCTGATGTAGTGTGAGTCTGTATATGTGTGTTAACTGTCTCTGCAGGTACACAAAGTATTTTATAATTAGACTGATTTTATCTGGGTTCTACCATTTTTGTGGAATAAAATGGGCAAATTGCTTCTTTAAACTTCAGTTTCTTCATCTGTAAAATGTGATGTTAAATACCTATCTTATAAGCTTGCTGTGAAGAGTGGATGAGATAATGTATATAAAGCCTATATTATGATGTGATGGCTATGATAGTTTGTTTAGGTTAGAAAACATTGTTACAGTTACTATTCCTATTATTTTCAGTTATAAGTGGTGGGTGAAAGTACTTCATTATGAAACAGTAATAGTTAAACCATAACATTGACTTTGTGTGTGAAGCAAAATTTTAATTTCAAATGGGTAGCACTTCATTCATTTGATATTACGTGATTTTTTAGAATTAAGGAAGTATTTGTCATGAGTTTCAGATAATATTAATTCATTATTTAACTTCATACTTGATTATTTTCTCTTTGCAGATTGAAAACCCAAATAAGTACTTAGGAATTATTTACTCTTTTATTTATTTATTTATTTATCCATTCAACTGGTATTGACTGAATATCTGCTATTTGCCAGGCATTGTGGTGGGCACTGGTGATATAGCAATAAACAAGACTGACAAAATCTCAACCTTCAAGAAATTTACATTTAGTTGGAATTCTAGTTCATTTTCACAGGCCTGGATTTGCAAGTTCAACCCTTCAAAGTTGATTCACAGATGGTATCCTAAACATTGTGTTTCTGATTTAGGGAGTAGCTGTCATATGAATGAGGATTTTTTTGTATGACCCATGAATCATGACCCAGCCAGAAGTCAGGCTTGAGAAGTTACATAGCCCACATTCCTGGAAGTTATATGTAATTGTTCTCTTCTCTGATCTTAAAAGAAAGATAAATTTTAGAGCATAGTTTACAAAATTATGAGGGCATAGATACAAATGAATAACAAAGTTAGATAAAGAAAGTACACGATCACAATTGAATCGAACTCGTTTTCAATATTCTACTTTAAGAATTAAATTTTTCCTTGTCTTTTGAGTATTAGAAAATCTTGGGCTGGTACCTAGGTTCACAGCTGTTTTCTGTTTGGAAGTTTTCTTCTATATTCCCCACCATTAATCACCTTCTTGCTAACCACAGTGAAAGAATTTTATTGCTGAAAACATTCTACTAAATACATACATAAGTCTATGGG